>JAKZJZ010001769.1:0-24951 GCA_022702705.1 Papilionanthe hookeriana x Papilionanthe teres
AAACCCTAAACCCTAAACCCTAAAACCCTAAACCCTAAACCCTAAACCCTAAACCCCTAAAACCCTAAACCCCTAAACCCCTAAACCCCTAAACCCCTAAACCCCTAAACCCTAAAACCCTAAAACCCTAAAACCCTAAAACCCTAAAACCCTAAACCCTAAAACCCTAAACCCTAAACCCTAAACCCTAAACCCTAAACCCTAAACCCTAAACCCTAAACCCTAAACCCTAAACCCTAAACCCTAAACCCTAAAACCCTAAAACCCTAAACCCTAAACCCTAAATCCTTAGCCCTAAACCCCTAAACCCTAAACCCTAAACCCTAAACCCTTACCTAAACCCTAAACCCCTAAACCCTTAGCTAAACCCTTAACCTAAACCCCAAACCCCAAACCCCAAACCCCAAACCCCAAACCCCAAACCACAAACCCCAAAAACCCCAAAAACCCCAAAAACCCCAAAAACCCCAAAACCCCAAAACCCCAAAACCCCAAAACCCCAAAACCCCAAAACCCCAAAACCCCACAAACCCCCAAACCCCAAACCCCAAACCCCAAAACCCCAAACCCCAAAGTGCTGCTCATGCTCATGGTTTGCTGTGTTTTGCTTTTTGCTTGCAGTTTTAAACCCCTAAACCCCTAAACCCCTAAACCCCTAAACCCCTAAACCCCTTAAACCCTTAAACCCTTAAACCCTTAAACCCTTAAACCCCTAAACCCTTAAACCCTTAAACCCTTAAACCCTTAAACCCTTAAACCCTTAAACCCTTAAACCCTTAAACCCTTAAACCCTTAAACCCTTAAACCCTTAAACCCTTAAACCCTTAAACCCTTAAACCCTTAAACCCTAAAACCCTAAAACCCTAAAACCCTAAAACCCTAAAACCCTAAAACCCTAAAACCCTAAAACCCTAAAACCCTAAAACCCTAAAACCCTAAAACCCTAAACCCTAAACCCTAAACCCTAAACCCTAAACCCTAAACCCTAAACCCTAAACCCTAAACCCTAAACCCTAAACCCTAAAACCCTAAACCCTAAATCCTTAGCTAAATCCTTAGCTAAACCCTAAACCCTAAACCCTAAACCCTAAACCCTAACCAAACCCTAAACCCTAAACCCTTACCTAAACCCTAAACCCTAAACCCTAAACCCTAAACCCTAAACCCTAAACCCTAAACCCTAAACCCCTAAACCCCTAAACCCCTAAACCCCTAAACCCCTAAACCCCTAAACCCCTAAACCCCTAAACCCCTAAACCCCTAAACCCCTAAACCCCTAACCCCCTAACCCCCTAACCCCTAACCCCCTAACCCCCTAACCCCACCCGAACACCTGACACCCTGACCCCTCGACCCCTGACCCTCGACCTCGACCCGACCCCGACCCCCGACCCCGAGCCCTGAGCTCCTCGAGCCTCTGAGCCCCGAACCCCCGAACCCCGAACCCCCGAACCCCCGAACCCCCGAACCCCGAACCCCCGACCCCCAAACCCCCCAAACCCCAAAACCCCCAAAACCCCAAAACCCCAAAACCCCAAAACCCCAAACCCCAAAACCCCAAAACCCCAAAACCCTAAACCCTAAACCCTAAACCCTAAACCCTAAAAACCCTAAAAAACCCTAAAAAACCCTAAAAAACCCTAAAAAACCCTAACCTGAACCCCGAACCCCGAACCCCCGAACCCCCCGACCCCCGACCCCCGACCCCCCAACCCCCAAACCCCCCAAACCCCAAAACCCCCCAAAACCCCAAAACCCCAAAACCCCAAAACCCCAAAACCCCAAACCCCAAAACCCCAAAACCCCAAACCCCTAAACCCTAAACCCTAAACCCTAAACCCTAAACCCTAAACCCTAAAAACCCTAAAAAACCCTAAAAACCCTAAAAACCCTAATGAACCCCGAACCCCGAACCCCGAACCCTAATGAACCCCGAACCCTAATGAACCCCGAACCCCGAACCCCGAACCCCGAACCCCGAACCCCGAACCCCGAACCCCCGAACCCCGACCCCCGACCCCCGACCCCCCGACCCCCCCAACCCCCCACCCCCCCCACCCCCCCCACCCCCAACCCCCCAACCCCCCAACCCCCCAACCCCCCAAACCCCCCAACCCCAAACCCCAAAACCCCAAAACCCCAAAACCCCAAAACCCCAAAACCCTTAACCCTAAAACCCTTAACCCTAAACCCTAAACCCTAAAAACCCTAAACCCTAAAAAACCCTAAAAACCCTAAAAAACCCTAAAAACCCCTAAAAAACCCTAAAAAACCCTAAAAAACCCTAAAAAACCCTAAAAAACCCTAAAAACCCTAAAAACCTAACTGAACCCCGAACCCTAATGAACCCCGAACCCTAACGAACCCCGAACCCTAATGAACCCCGAACCCCGAACCCCGACCCCCGACCCCCCGACCCCCGACCCCCCGACCCCCCGACCCCCGACCCCCGACCCCCGACCCCCGACCCCCAAACCCCCAACCCCAAACCCCCCAACCCCCCAACCCCCCAACCCCCCAAACCCCAAAACCCCCCAACCCCAAAACCCCAAAACCCCAAAACCCTAAACCCCTAAAACCCTAAACCCCCGAACCCTAAACCCTAAACCCTAAACCCTAAACCCTAAACCCTAAACCCTAAAAAACCCTAAAAAACCCTAAAAACCCCTAAAAACCCCTAAAAAACCCTAAAAAACCCTAAAAAACCCTAAAAAACCCTAAAAAACCCTAAAAAACCTAATGAACCCCGAACCCCGAACCCTAACGAACCCCGAACCCTAATGAACCCCGAACCCTAATGAACCCCGAACCCCGAACCCCGAACCCCGAACCCCGACCCCCCGACCCCCCGACCCCCCGACCCCCCTAACCCCCTAACCCCCTAACCCCCTAACCCCACCCGACACCCGGACACCCGACCCTCGACTCCCGACCCCGACCCCGACCCCGACCCCGAGCCCCGGAGCCCCGAGCCCCGACCCCCGACCCCCGAACCCCCGAACCCCCGAACCCCCGAACCCCCGAACCCCCGACCCCCGACCCCCAAACCCCCCAAACCCCAAAACCCCCAAAACCCCAAAACCCCAAAACCCCAAATCCCCAAAACCCCAAACCCCAAAACCCCAAAACCCCTAAACCCTAAACCCTAAACCCTAAACCCTAAGACCCTAAACCCTAAAAAACCCTAAAAACCCTAAAAAACCCTAAAAACCCAACGAACCCCCGAACCCCGAACCCCGAACCCCCGACCCCCGACCCCGACCCCCCAACCCCCAAACCCCCCAAACCCCAAAACCCCCAAAACCCCAAAACCCCAAAACCCCAAAACCCCAAAACCCCAAACCCCAAAACCCCAAAACCCCAAACCCCTAAACCCTAAACCCTAAAAACCCTAAAAAACCCTAAAAACCCTAAAAACCCTAAAAACCCTAAAAACCTAATGAACCCCGAACCCCGAACCCCGAACCCTAATGAACCCCGAACCCTAATGAACCCCGAACCCCGAACCCCGAACCCCGACCCCCGACCCCCGACCCCCCGACCCCCGACCCCCGACCCCCGAACCCCCGACCCCCCGACCCCCCCACCCCCCCAACCCCCCACCCCCCCACCCCCAACCCCCCAACCCCCCAACCCCCAACCCCCCAAACCCCCCCCAACCCCAAAACCCCAAAACCCCAAAACCCCAAAACCCCAAAACCCCAAAACCCCAAAACCCCAAAACCCCAAAACCCTAAAACCCTTAACCCTAAACCCTAAACCCTAAAAACCCTAAACCCTAAAAAACCCTAAAAACCCTAAAAAACCCTAAAAACCCCTAAAAAACCCTAAAAAACCCTAAAAAACCCTAAAAAACCCTAAAAAACCTAATGAACCCCGAACCCTAATGAACCCCGAACCCTAATGAACCCCGAACCCTAATGAACCCCGAACCCCGAACCCCGACCCCCCGACCCCCCGACCCCCCGACCCCCCACCCCGGACCCCGAGACCCGAGACCCGAGACCCGAACCCCCTAACCCCCCAACCCCCCAACCCCCAAACCCCCAACCCCCAACCCCCAACCCCCAACCCCAAACCCCCAACCCCCCAACCCCCCAACCCCCCAAACCCCAAAACCCCCCAACCCCAAAACCCCAAAACCCCAAAACCCTAAACCCCTAAAACCCTAAACCCCTGAACCCTAAACCCTAAACCCTAAACCCTAAACCCTAAACCCTAAACCCTAAAAAACCCTAAAAAACCCTAAAAAACCCTAAAAACCCCTAAAAAACCCTAAAAAACCCTAAAAAACCCTAAAAAACCCTAAAAAACCCTAAAAACCTAATGAACCCCGAACCCCGAACCCCAACGAACCCCGAACCCTAATGAACCCCGAACCCTAATGAACCCCGAACCCCGAACCCCGAACCCCGAACCCCGACCCCCCGACCCCCCGACCCCCCGACCCCCCGACCCCCCGACCCCCCGACCCCCCGAACCCCCGAACCCCCCGAACCCCCACCCCCCAACCCCCCAACCCCCCAACCCCCCAACCCCCAAAACCCCAAAACCCCAAACCCCAAACCCCAAACCCTCAACCCCAAACCCTCAACCCTCAACCCTCAACCCTGAACCCTCAACCCTCAACCCTCAACCCTGAACCCTGAACCCTGAACCCTAAAACCCTGAACCCTAAAACCCCGAACCCCGAACCCCGAACCCCGAACCCCGAACCCCCGAACCCCCGAACCCCCGAACCCCCGAACCCCCGAACCCCCGAACCCCCGAACCCCCGAACCCCCGAACCCCCGAACCCCGAACCCCCGAACCCCCGAACCCGAAACCCGAACCCCCGAACCCGACCCCCGAAACCCGAAACCCGAAACCCGAAACCCGAAACCCGAAACCCGAAACCCGAAACCCGAAACCCTGAACCCTCAACCCTGAACCCTCAACCCTGAACCCTGAACCCTGAACCCTGAACCCTGAACCCTAAAAACCCTGAACCCTAAAAACCCTGAACCCTGAACCCCTGAACCCCTGAACCCCTGAACCCCTGAACCCCTGAACCCCAACCCGAAACCCGAAACCCGAAACCCGAAACCCGAAACCCGACCCTAAGACCCTAAGACCCTAAGACCCTAAGACCCTAAGACCCTAAGACCCTAAGACCCTAAGACCCTAAGACCCTAAGACCCCGAACCCCGAACCCCGAACCCCGAACCCCGAACCCCGAACCCCGAACCCCGAAACCCCAAGACCCCAAGACCCTAAGACCCTAAGACCCTAAGACCCTAAGAACCTAAACCTCGGATCCCCGGACTCCCGGACCCCGGACCCCCGGACCCCGCACCCCTAACCCCCTAACCCCTGCACCCTGTACCCTGCACCCTGCACCCTGCACCCTGCACCCTGCACTCTGTACCCTACCCCCCTAACCCCCTAACCCCAAACCCCAAACCCCCAAACCCCCAAACCCCCAAACCCCCAAACCCCTAAAAACCCTAAACCCTAAAAACCCTAAACCCTAAACCCTAAACCCTAAACCCTAAACCCTAAACCCTAAACCCCAAACCCCAAAACCCCAAAACCCCAAAACCCCAAACCCCAAAACCCCAAAACCCCAAACCCCAAACCCCAAAACCCTAAACCCCAAACCCCTAAACCCTAAACAACCCTAAACCCTAAACAACCCTAAACCCTAAACCCTAAACCCCCCTAAACCCTAAACCCTAAACCCCTAACCCCCTAACCCCCTAAACCCCTAAACCCCAAAACCCCAAACCCCAAACCCTAAACCCCAAACCCTACTAAACCCTAAACCCTACTAAACCCTTAACCCTACTAAACCCTAAACCCTACTAAACCCTACTAAACCCTAAACCCTACTAAACCCGAAACCCGAAACCCGAACCCCCGAACCCCCGAACCCTGACCCTGACCCTGACTCTAGACGGACCCCTAACCCCCTAACCCCCTAACCCAAAACCCAAAAACCCCAAAACCCTATAACCCTAAACCCCCAACCCCCTAACCCTAAGCAACCCTAAACCCTAAGCAACCCTAAACCCTAAGCAACCCTAAACACTAAGCAACCCTAAACCCTAAGCAACCCTAAACCCCTAAGGCAACCCTAAACCTAAAACCCTAAAACCCTAAAACCCAAAAACCCCTGACTCTAACTTCGAATCCCTCAACCCCGACCCCCTAAAACCCTAAGCAACCCTAAACCCTAAACCCTAAACCCTAAACCTAAAACCCTAAAACCCTAAAACCCTAACTCGAACCCCTGACTCCCCGACCCCCGAACTCCGTAACCCGAACCTAAAACCCGACTCTGAAACTAAAACCCGACTCGCACTCTGAAACCCGAACCCGAACCTAACCCGAAACCCGAAAACCCGAAAACCCGAAACCCCGAAACCCCCAAATCCCCCAACCCCTAAACCCTAAACCTTAAACCCCTAAAACCCTAAACCCTAAAACCCTAGCAACCCTAAACCCTAAACCCTAAACCCTAAACCCCTAAACCCTAAACCCTAAAAAACCTAAACCCTAAAAAACCTAAACCCTAAAAACCCTAAAAACCCTAAACCCTAAAGTAAGATTAGCTATTGTCAAGACTGGTCGTCGCTGCCTACGATCATTGCTCTCCAAGCTCTCTTTGTCAGTTGCAGGTTTAATTTAAGAGGTGACAATCAAGAGACTGGAGAAGTGTCATAGTTCAAAGGTTTAGGATTTATTATCTAGTAGTGTCAAATTCAATGTCTTAAGTTTTATTCTGAGAAATATTAAAATTAATTGAGTAGTAATCCTAAGCATCCCACAGCTTCCACCATCCCGACACCACTATTTCCATCGTATTCATTTACTCCAAATGAATTTGTTAAACTTAACCGAATCGAGTTCCACACTTTCATTTAAACTGCGAAACCCCGTTAAGAACATACGTGAGGCTACCTCCTCCTAGTGGTTCCCGATCATCCAACGCGACATTTTAATTTAGTTAAATTTCGAGTTGTCTAAGCATATTTCGGTTCTATCATTTCTGGCAATTTATCACAAGTATAATATGCAAAAGCAATAAAGACGTTTAAGTAAAGCAGCCGCAAATTGCAATAAATAAATATGTACCTGGTGAGTCTTCTTGTTTTCTCATCTGAAAGTTTGATTTCGCAATGCATATATAAAATATTGCATGAATTTAAAGCATACCAGAAAACAAAAAAAAAATAAAAAAAAATTGGGTATGTACAATAATGAAAAGGAAAGAACTGTGCAACAATATATAGTAAGGAAAATGAAAGAGCTGTGTGGTAAAGTAGAGAAAGAAACTGTGTACCTAGCTAATTTTGTTGATGTATCAAAAGCAAAACCTAAATAATGCTAGAATACTAATTTCCCATTTTTGAAGCCAAAACCTGAATATACACATATGAATATCGTATGCTTTGTATGCTGACTTTCCAAAACATGCTAATATTCTTTAAATTGTTAAATTCAACCATTAAGAATGAAATAGAAACAATGTAAATCATTTTAATGCAAAATAAGAGGCTGGAATTATATGCTATCTTTGAAATAATAAAACTCAAATAATAATTAACGAACCTGCCAGAAAGACTTCAAAATAAAAATAGTGATGGATAATTTAAGGATTTTGGGAAGATCTTCAACCTGCACAGCAAGCTCCATCACCTCTTTCTGTTAAACATACAGCTCTTATTTTTTTTTATTGGACAACAGATTTTGTAAGTATGCTATTTTGTTGCTCCCTCAAAATCTGCTCAGTTACAATGCAAAGAAAGTAAAATATGAGAACATATTCGAGCAAAGCTCTAACACCAATCCAATACCAATTCATTTTTGGAAATATTCCTCCAGACTTTAAGATAATAACTCCAAGTGTTTCATCTGTTCCAGGTAAAATATGGCTCCAACTTTAGCAAAGATAAGTAGAATTCCCATTGAAAGCAAGTTTTTCTATACAGCTAAGAAAAATATAATGACAAATTTACATGTATACCACTCAATTCTTATGTATTTACATACTTAACTCCTAAACTTGCACCTTTAGGATTCGTGCCATCCTGATCTTTCATAACAAACCATGAATACCACCATTCCCATTATTAAAAAGAGAAATGACATCCTTCATGCATATGTAAGGTGGCATGAAAAAAAAATGGTTAGGAGTAAATATGCAAACACATAAAAAATTGAACGGTGTGCTCGTAAATCCTCCAAGTAAGATTTATCCATCCCAATAATGGCCACATGGGTTGCGTGAGAGAACAACGAGCCATCCAATGATGTCACAAGTCACTAAAAAGGGCACACCTCATATGTAAGTTTATGGAATCCATACAACTGTTCAAGCCTACAAGAAGAGTGCTAAATTGCAAACAACATCAAAAGAATTTAATTCCCATAAATTCAGGTCAATATTTCCCTTTGAGTTGAAGCTCATGTTTTATATCTAATATAGTTAACATGAGAGTGATGTCAACTGCTTCGAGACATCTCCATATTAGAAAATCATATGTATTTACTGGCATATTGGAAAATCATATTGGAAAATCATATGTTTTATATCTAATATAGTTAAGCAAGATGAACAAGAACCTAAACACACACTTGCACGCATGCCACCCAATTCTTTATGTATTTACATATCTAGCACCTCAATTTGCATTTATAACACCCAAGTCTCTCATAGCATATCAAAAGATTATCGATATAGGTCCTCGTGCATGAGTATAAGGATCCATATGTAAAGAAATTAAGCTCAGGGTGTTAGATATGTAAATACTCAAGGATTTGAAATGATATGTACGTGAATCCTCCCAATTAAAACATCTTGCAACGCACACCAGGGCCGATAAGCCATAAAAGACTCTAAACATCATGCCACATTGAAGCTATAATTATTTTAATATGCTTCTCATAGAGAAATCATAGGACAAAGATAAAGATATGGTTTCCCTTTGAAGGTAAAACGGATAGTTGATATATATATAAGGCGCATGAAAGATGGTGTGCACATACAAGAGCTTTCCCAGCTAACTGTATCATTACAATTTTGGGTGTTAAGTCCCGCTGTTTCACCACCAGTTTCCTAAAATTTGCCTTTCACATTTATACCACCAAGCTGTTTTATATTACCAGAAGAAAATACTACACGTTGGTGTTAAAACAATCTGGATGGCCCGGACCATATGTGGGAAGTCACTGCTTTTTTATGCTAACGCTGAATTGCAGAAAATCAGATCCGCTTTGATGTGGAATGGTGATGAATCTAAGCCCTCCAACTCCCCACTTTTCTAAACTTTTCTCTTAAGAGGCTTTTCCTTTTTTCATTTTTTGTAAATACGCAAGTAATCCGGCATCCTACGGGGGTGTTTGGTAGCAGGGTTTAACCTAAATCATGTAGGAATTAAAGACAGTGACACAGCGACTACCTAAAGATGCACGATTCCATCCCATTCTAGTTGCTCAATTCCATCATAATAATATATATAAAACAAAAAGAAAAGCATAAATTTATCTGAATCACCATAAAATATCATTGGCCATAAAAGAAAACAGTATGAGCAAGCCACTCTATCTTTTAAGTAAATATTAAAGTAGAAAGGAAAAGGTGAGTCCCAAACTAAGATTCTCCTTAGTTCCATCAGAAAGCAAATGTACCCACATATTCTCAACCAAGGAGACACGGATGCAGAGATTACCTATGTAAGCATTGACCATCCAAGGCACTCCATCGTTGTTACAAGAAGGAAATAGAGATTTCAAAAGAACCACAATGAATTTAATCATCATTGCCTATAATCAGACACACACACACATTCTCACATATTGTGCTCTTCTAACGCATAAGCATACTGTCAAGAACTACAATTAAACTATTTAGTCCTTATAAATATCATTACCATTCATAAGTTGTTCAAATGTGAAGGCTTGCTGCAATTTGAAGACAGAAAACAATTTTTTGTTGTGCAGCTATGTAATCTGACATCCAAAGCCCAGCAAATATTAAATCTTCTATCACAGGTAAATTAATTTTGGATGCAGTTGACATGGAATTTGATTTGCCTTGTTATGAGTCATTTGACCTTAAGAGAGGAATATCTGAAGATGATTCAATGAGAATAGAACCAGGCCTGATTTTCTTGTATTTAACGTGAGTCTAGAATTATGCAATGCTCCAAAATATGTTTCAATCTGCTGTTATTGATAGAATGATGAAATAATGAAACCCCCTAACCCCCTAAACCCCTACCCCCAACCCCCACCCGAAACCCGGACACCCGGACACCCGGACCCCCGGACCCCCGGACCCCCGGACCCCCGGACCCCCGGAGCCCCGACCCCCGACCCCCGACCCCCGAACCCCCGAACCCCCGAACCCCCGAACCCCCGACCCCCCACCCCCGACCCCCGACCCCCAAACCCCCAAAACCCCAAAACCCCCAAAACCCCAAAACCCCAAAACCCCAAAACCCCAAAACCCCAAACCCCAAAACCCCAAAACCCCAAACCCCTAAACCCTAAACCCTAAACCCTAAACCCTAAACCCTAAACCCTAAAAAACCCTAAAAAACCCTAAAAAACCCTAAAAAACCTAATGAACCCCGAACCCCGAACCCCGAACCCTAATGAACCCCGAACCCTAATGAACCCCGAACCCTAATGAACCCCGAACCCCGAACCCCGAACCCCGAACCCCGACCCCGAACCCCGACCCCCGACCCCGAACCCCCGAACCCCCGAACCCCCGAACCCCCGAACCCCCGAACCCCCGAACCCCCCAAACCCCCAACCCCCCAACCCCCCAACCCCCCAACCCCCAAACCCCCAAAACCCCAAAACCCCAAAACCCCAAAACCCCAAAACCCCAAAACCCTAAAACCCTTAACCCTTAACCCTAAACCCTAAACCCTAAAAAACCCTAAAAAACCCTAAAAAACCCTAAAAACCCCTAAAAAACCCTAAAAAACCCTAAAAAACCCTAAAAAACCCTAAAAAACCCTAAAAAACCCTAAAAAACCTAATGAACCCCGAACCCTAATGAACCCCGAACCCTAATGAACCCCGAACCCTAATGAACCCCGAACCCTAATGAACCCCGAACCCTAATGAACCCCGACCCCCGACCCCCCGACCCCCGACCCCCCGACCCCCCGACCCCCCGACCCCCGACCCCCGACCCCCGACCCCCGACCCCCGACCCCCGACCCCCAAACCCCAAACCCCAACCCCCAACCCCCAACCCCCCAACCCCCCAACCCCCCAACCCCCCAACCCCCAACCCCAAAACCCCCAACCCCAAAACCCCCCAACCCCAAAACCCCAAACCCCTAAAACCCTAAACCCCTAAACCCTAAACCCTAAACCCTAAACCCTAAACCCTAAACCCTAAAAAACCCTAAAAAACCCTAAAAAACCCTAAAAACCCTAAAAAACCCTAAAAAACCCTAAAAAACCCTAAAAAACCCTAAAAAACCTAATGAACCCCGAACCCCGAACCCTAATGAACCCCGAACCCTAATGAACCCCGAACCCTAATGAACCCCGAACCCCGAACCCCGAACCCCGAACCCCGACCCCCGACCCCCCGACCCCCCGACCCCCCGACCCCCCGACCCCCCGACCCCCCGACCCCCCGACCCCCCGAACCCCCGAACCCCCGAACCCCCGAACCCCCAAACCCCCAAACCCCAAACCCCCAAACCCCAAACCCCAAACCCCAAACCCCAAACCCCAAACCCCAAACCCCAAACCCCAAACCCTCAACCCTCAACCCTCAACCCCGAACCCTAAAACCCCGAACCCCGAACCCCGAACCCCGAACCCCGAACCCCGAACCCCGAACCCCTGAACCCCTGAACCCCTGAACCCCTGAAACCCTGAACCCCTGAACCCCTGAACCCCTGAACCCCTGAACCCCTGAACCCGAAACCCGAACCCCCGAACCCGACCCCCGAAACCCGAAACCCGAAACCCGAAACCCGAAACCCGAAACCCGAAACCCGAAACCCGAAACCCTGAACCCTCAACCCCGAACCCTCAACCCCGAACCCTGAACCCTGAACCCTGAACCCTGAACCCTGAACCCTAAAAACCCTGAACCCTAAAAACCCTGAACCCTGAACCCCTGAACCCCCGAACCCCCGAACCCCCGAACCCCCGAACCCCCGAACCCCAACCCGAAACCCGAAACCCGAAACCCGAAACCCGAAACCCGACCCTAAGACCCCAAGACCCTAAGACCCTAAGACCCTAAGACCCCGAACCCCGAACCCCGAACCCCGAACCCCGAACCCCGAACCCCGAACCCCGAACCCCGAACCCCGAACCCCGAAGACCCTAAGACCCTAAGACCCTAAGACCCTAAGACCCTAAGAACCTAAACCCCGGGACCCCGGGACCCCGGGACCCCGGGACCCCGGGACCCCTAGACCCCCTAACCCCCTAACCCCCTAACCCCTGCACCCTGCACCCTGCACCCTGCACCCTGCACCCTGACCCTACCCCCCTACCCCCCTAACCCCAACCCCAAACCCCAAACCCCCAAACCCCCAAACCCCCAAACCCCCAAACCCCTAAAAACCCTAAACCCTAAAAACCCTAAACCCTAAACCCTAAACCCTAAACCCTAAACCCTAAACCCTAAACCCCAAACCCCAAACCCCAAAACCCCAAAACCCCAAACCCCAAAACCCCAAAACCCCAAACCCCAAACCCCAAAACCCTAAACCCCAAACCCCTAAACCCTAAACAACCCTAAACCCTAAACAACCCAAAACCCTAAACCCTAAACCCCCCTAAACCCTAAACCCTAAACCCTAAACCCCTAACCCCCTAACCCCCTAACCCCCTAAACCCCTAAACCCCAAAACCCCAAACCCCAAACCCTACTAAACCCTAAACCCTACTAAACCCTTAACCCTACTAAACCCTAAACCCTACTAAACCCTACTAAACCCTAAACCCTACTAAACCCGAAACCCGAACCCCGAACCCCCGAACTCCCCGAACCCGGACTCTGACCGGACCCCCTAACCCCCTAACCCCCTAACCCAAAACCCAAAAACCCCAAAACCCTATAACCCTAAACCCCCAACCCCCTAACCCTAAGCAACCCTAAACCCTAAGCAACCCTAAACCCTAAGCAACCCTAAACCCTAAGCAACCCTAAACACTAAGCAACCCTAAACCCTAAGCAACCCTAAACCCCTAAGGCAACCCTAAACCTAAAACCCTAAAACCCTAAAACCCAAAAACCCCGACTCTGACTCAACCCGAACCCCGACCCCCTAAAACCCTAAGCAACCCTAAACCCTAAACCCTAAACCCTAAACCTAAAACCCTAAAACCTCAAACCCCTGACTCAAACCCCGACTTCCGACCCTGAACCTCGCAACCCGAACTCGAAAACCCGACCTCTGAAACCCGAAAACCCGGACCCAGCACCTGAATCCGAACCTAACCTAACCCGAAACCCGAACCCCGAACCCGAAAACCCGAAAACCCGAAACCCCGAAACCCCCAAATCCCCCAACCCCTAAACCCTAAACCTTAAACCCCTAAAACCCTAAACCCTAAACCCTAGCAACCCTAAACCCTAAACCCTAAACCCTAAACCCCTAAACCCTAAACCCTAAAAAACCTAAACCCTAAAAAACCTAAACCCTAAAAACCCTAAAAACCCTAAACCCTAAAGAAGATTAGTTTTGCTGTTGAAGATGGTCGTGCTGCCCACAGTGCTTGCTCCAAGCTCTTTGTTGTTGCTGAGGGTTTAATTTAAGAGGTGACAATCAAGAGATGGGAGAAGTGTCATAGTTCAAAGGTTTAGGATTTATTATCTAGTGTGTCAAATTCAATGTCTTAAGTTTTATTTGGAGAAATATTAAAATTAATTAAGTAGAACCGGTTAAGATCCCACAGTTCCACCATCCCGACACCACTATTTCCATCAGATTCATTTAGTCCAAATGAATTTGTTAAACTTAACTGAATGAGTTCCACACTTTCATTTAAACCGTGGGAAACCCCGTTAGCAACAGGTAGGTTACCTCCTCCTAGGGTTCCCGATCATCCAACGTGACATTTTAATTTAGTTAAATTTTGAGTTGTCTAGCATATTTGGTTCTATCATTTTGGCAATTTATCACAAGTATAATATGCAAAAGCAATAAAGACGTTTAAGTAAAGCAATACGCAAATCGCAATAAATAAATATGTACCCGGTGAGTCTTCTTGTTTTCTCATCCGAAAGTTTGATTTCGCAATGCATATATAAAATATTGCATGAATTTAAAGCATACCGAGAAAACAAAAAAAATAAAAAAAATTGGGTATGTACAATAATGAAAAGGAAAGAACCGTGCAACAATATATAGTAAGGAAAATGAAAGAGTTGTGTGGTAAAGTAGAGAAAGAAACTCGTGTACCTAGCTAATTTTGTTGATGTATCAAAAGCAAAACCTAAATAATGCTAGAATACTAATTTCCCATTTTTGAAGCCAAAACCTGAATATACACATATGAATATCGTATGCTTTGTATGCTGACTTTCCAAAACATGCTAATATTCTTTAAATTGTTAAATTCAACCATTAAGAATGAAATAGAAACAATGTAAATCATTTTAATGCAAAATAAGAGGCTGGAATTATATGCTATCTTTGAAATAATAAAACTCAAATAATAATTAACGAACCTGCCAGAAAGACTTCAAAATAAAAATAGTGATGGATAATTTAAGGATTTTGGGAAGATCTTCAACCTGCACAGCAAGCTCCATCACCTCTTTCTGTTAAACATACAGCTCTTATTTTTTTTTATTGGACAACAGATTTTGTAAGTATGCTATTTTGTTGCTCCCTCAAAATCTGCTCAGTTACAATGCAAAGAAAGTAAAATATGAGAACATATTCGAGCAAAGCTCTAACACCAATCCAATACCAATTCATTTTTGGAAATATTCCTCCAGACTTTAAGATAATAACTCCAAGTGTTTCATCTGTTCCAGGTAAAATATGGCTCCAACTTTAGCAAAGATAAGTAGAATTCCCATTGAAAGCAAGTTTTTCTATACAGCTAAGAAAAATATAATGACAAATTTACATGTATACCACTCAATTCTTATGTATTTACATACTTAACTCCTAAACTTGCACCTTTAGGATTCGTGCCATCCTGATCTTTCATAACAAACCATGAATACCACCATTCCCATTATTAAAAAGAGAAATGACATCCTTCATGCATATGTAAGGTGGCATGAAAAAAAAATGGTTAGGAGTAAATATGCAAACACATAAAAAATTGAACGGTGTGCTCGTAAATCCTCCAAGTAAGATTTATCCATCCCAATAATGGCCACATGGGTTGCGTGAGAGAACAACGAGCCATCCAATGATGTCACAAGTCACTAAAAAGGGCACACCTCATATGTAAGTTTATGGAATCCATACAACTGTTCAAGCCTACAAGAAGAGTGCTAAATTGCAAACAACATCAAAAGAATTTAATTCCCATAAATTCAGGTCAATATTTCCCTTTGAGTTGAAGCTCATGTTTTATATCTAATATAGTTAACATGAGAGTGATGTCAACTGCTTGAGACATCTCCATATTAGAAAATCATATGTATTTACTGGCATATTGGAAAATCATATTGGAAAATCATATGTTTTATATCTAATATAGTTAAGCAAGATGAACAAGAACCTAAACACACACTTGCACGCATGCCACCCAATTCTTTATGTATTTACATATCTAGCACCTCAATTTGCATTTATAACACCCAAGTCTCTCATAGCATATCAAAAGATTATCGATATAGGTCCTCGTGCATGAGTATAAGGATCCATATGTAAAGAAATTAAGCTCAGGGTGTTAGATATGTAAATACTCAAGGATTTGAAATGATATGTACGTGAATCCTCCCAATTAAAACATCTTGCAACGCACACCAGGGCCGATAAGCCATAAAAGACTCTAAACATCATGCCACATTGAAGCTATAATTATTTTAATATGCTTCTCATAGAGAAATCATAGGACAAAGATAAAGATATGGTTTCCCTTTGAAGGTAAAACGGATAGTTGATATATATATAAGGCGCATGAAAGATGGTGTGCACATACAAGAGCTTTCCCAGCTAACTGTATCATTACAATTTTGGGTGTTAAGTCCCGCTGTTTCACCACCAGTTTCCTAAAATTTGCCTTTCACATTTATACCACCAAGCTGTTTTATATTACCAGAAGAAAATACTACACGTTGGTGTTAAAACAATCTGGATGGCCCGGACCATATGTGGGAAGTCACTGCTTTTTTATGCTAACGCTGAATTGCAGAAAATCAGATCCGCTTTGATGTGGAATGGTGATGAATCTAAGCCCTCCAACTCCCCACTTTTCTAAACTTTTCTCTTAAGAGGCTTTTCCTTTTTTCATTTTTTGTAAATACGCAAGTAATCCGGCATCCTACGGGGGTGTTTGGTAGCAGGGTTTAACCTAAATCATGTAGGAATTAAAGACAGTGACACAGCGACTACCTAAAGATGCACGATTCCATCCCATTCTAGTTGCTCAATTCCATCATAATAATATATATAAAACAAAAAGAAAAGCATAAATTTATCTGAATCACCATAAAATATCATTGGCCATAAAAGAAAACAGTATGAGCAAGCCACTCTATCTTTTAAGTAAATATTAAAGTAGAAAGGAAAAGGTGAGTCCCAAACTAAGATTCTCCTTAGTTCCATCAGAAAGCAAATGTACCCACATATTCTCAACCAAGGAGACACGGATGCAGAGATTACCTATGTAAGCATTGACCATCCAAGGCACTCCATCGTTGTTACAAGAAGGAAATAGAGATTTCAAAAGAACCACAATGAATTTAATCATCATTGCCTATAATCAGACACACACACACATTCTCACATATTGTGCTCTTCTAACGCATAAGCATACTGTCAAGAACTACAATTAAACTATTTAGTCCTTATAAATATCATTACCATTCATAAGTTGTTCAAATGTGAAGGCTTGCTGCAATTTGAAGACAGAAAACAATTTTTTGTTGTGCAGCTATGTAATCTGACATCCAAAGCCCAGCAAATATTAAATCTTCTATCACAGGTAAATTAATTTTGGATGCAGTTGACATGGAATTTGATTTGCCTTGTTATGAGTCATTTGACCTTAAGAGAGGAATATCTGAAGATGATTCAATGAGAATAGAACCAGGCCTGATTTTCTTGTATTTAACGTGAGTCTAGAATTATGCAATGCTCCAAAATATGTTTCAATCTGCTGTTATTGATAGAATGATGAAATAATGAAACACAGTGCAGCTAGTAGTAGTAATTTATAAATCAATTGCAAGGCACTCAATCTTGCCTTTCTCTAAATCCCAATGCTTCATCGCATCATTAGAAGCTCCAGCAAGACCAATACTTCAGCTGAATCAAAAGTTACAGATTGGACTGTAGTATTATGACCAGATAGACTCTTTTGTTTGCTTTTTATTTTTTCTTAATCTAAATAGAATTCGGACGTTACTATAGGCCGAGCAATCCACAGGGCTTGACCCAAACGCAAGTACAAGGGCGATAAGCCAAAACGTTTGTTTTCATCTTCAAAGAAAAGCCATATCATTGAATCTTCGAGCAAAGTGCCAAATCACAGCATAAATGCCTAGCTTGCAAGCAAATCTGAAATACTATAGCAGAGATACCCAAAAAAAACAACACATCGGCAGCCAAATGAGCAACTGAATAGGGGTCTTTGATTAAATCAGTGAAGTATAGAGCAACCAGTGAGAAATCAGGCAATCAAGCGAGAAAATAAAGCAATAAGCAGAAAAATTGTGAGAACAAGCAAAAATATCAAACAAAAAAGCAAGAAACCGGGCAACCAAACAAAATATTAAAGAAACAAACGAGAAAAACAAGGAGCAAGGAAAGGCGCGACCCATCCTCGCCCTTCTAGCCAGCCCTCTTGCAAGATTTAGGGCGGCGGACCAGGGAAGGAGGAGGAAGAGGAGGACTCAGCCTAAGGGGCTAGGGTTTGCCTGAAGGAGAGAGGCTCAGCTGAGTGAAATAGCCGTTAGGCTTCTCGACCGATCGGGTGAGGGGAAGTGTCGAGAGAGACCCGTTGTGAGGGGTAGCGTGAGGCTTTTAAAGAAGATTTCAAAGGGGTCTTTTATTATTATTATTTTTTTAATAATAATAATATTATTATTATATTTTCATTTAAATTCATCAATCCGAGTGTGATTCACTCGTGCATAAAATCACATCGAAATAGATGTCCTTCCTAGACGTTTCGGATGCACCGACGTAGTCCGTTTCGTCATTCCGGGTCGTTCGGACAACCTCGTCGACGCTCGATTCAAAAATACGTCAAATTCAACTTTCATCGTTTCAAAATTTAATTTTAATTCTGATTAATTTTGAAGCAAATAAACGTTCGAGTGATGTGAATCGCAGATGTTTGAATGTGTCGACCGTTCGAATCGGGGTGTCGGCGCGCGAAGGTGCGAAATCGTGCACGGGCGACACTAAGGCTTAATGATCCTATGGGAATACATTTTGAGCTTCGTCGTGTTAGTTTCGACCTTCTAAATGTTAGAGGTCGGCAACTATACGTGCGGAACTTCAAAAATGAGTATGGAGTCGGTTCGAGTTTCTAAAACAAGCGTGGTCTCATTTCTAAAGCTCTAGGATAATCGAACGAAAAATTCTAAGGCTAGAATCTAAGCACTAAGAGGAAAGAAAGAACTCACCAAAAATGAGGTCAACAATATGGCTTACGGCTTTTTGCATACAGCTTAGAACTTATGTCTTACAGCTTATGACATATGGCATATGGTTTACGTCTTATGGCTTACGACTTACGACTTATGGTGTAGGTCTTACGACTTACAGCTTGTGGCTTACGGTTTAGACTTTGTAACATTTGGCTTAGGGCTTATAGCTTACGACTTATGGTTAACGGCTTGTGACTACTGGAAAATGGCTTAAGGCTTAGAGCAAACAACTTAAAACTTACGGTTTCTGGCTTACGACATATGGCTTGTGGCTTAAGAAATATGGCCTATGGCTTACATACTTATGGCTTACTTCGTATACGACTTATGGTTTGTGACATATGATTTTTGACTTGTAGCATATGATTTACGGCTTACGCTTTAAGGCTTACGTCATGTAAATTACAGTTACTACTTATGACTTAGGGCTTACAGCTTGTGGCATACGGCTTACGACATATGTCATATGGCTTACGCACTTGTGTCTTACACTTATGGCTTGTGGAAAATGGATTATGGCATACAACATACGGCTTATGACTTGTGTCATATTATTTGTCTTGCGGCATGTGATTTACGATTTACGGCTTTCAGCTTGGTAGATATGACTTACATCTTATGGCTTGTGGCATACGGTTTACGGACTATGTCTTATGGCATACGACTTATGGCTTGCGGGTTGCGGCTTACTACTTATGGCTTACGACTTATGACTTACTGCGCTTATGACTTATGGCTTCGTGGCATACGGCTTACGACTTATGACTTACATGATTTATAGCCTACGGCATTCGGCTTATGGCTTGTTGCAAATGGCTTACAAAGATAGTATCTTGTGACAAACGGCTTACAACTTATAATTGATCGCAAAAGGTTTACCACTTACGACATGCAGCTTACGACTAACGGCATGTGGCTTATGGCTTGTGGAAATAGCTTCCGGATTATGACATATATCTTACGGCTTGTGTATTATGGCTTAGGTCTTTTGTTTATAGCTTATCGCATATGGTTTACGTCTTGTAGCATTCGGTTTACAACTTACGACTTACGACATACAACTTACGATATTCAACATACACTTATGTCTTACGACTTATGACTAACGACATACGACATGTGGTATACGACTTACACCATACAGCTTGTGGCATAGGGCTTACGGCTTACGGCTTAAAGCATATGGCTTACGGCTTAAGACTTGTGGCACATACATTGACATACGGCTTACGGCTTGTGTCATATGAGTTACAAAGATACTGCTTAGTGTCACACAACTTATGACTTCATAGCATTTACGACATGTTACATACGGCTTACAGCTAGTGGAATTCGTTTTATGATCTATAGCTTATGGCAAACGTCTTATAGCTTATGGAATATGTTTTACGACTAGTGTCTTAAGGCTTACGGTTTACAACTCGAGACATACGGCTTACGCTTTTGGCTTATGTCTTACAACATACGGCTTTCACTTACTTGGATCGAGTCGAAAGGCTTATGTCTTATGACATATGACTTATAGATTGTGACATACAGCTTTACGGCTTGTGGTGTACAGTTTACGTCTTACGGCATATGACTTACGACTTATGGCTTACGGCTTATGACTTATGGCTTAGGGCTTACGGTATGTAGCAAACCACTTATGGCTTATGACTTACAGCATACAGCTTACGACTTACGAATTATTTCTTATGACTTTTTACATATGGCTTACGTCTTATGGCTTACGGCTTACGGCTTATGGCTTATGGCTTACGGCTTACGGCTTACTGCTTACGATTTGTGGCTTACGGGTTACGGTAACAGCTTGTAACATACGACATACGACATACAGCTCAAGGCTCGCAACTTACGGCTTATGGTTTCTGAATAATGGCTTAAGGCTTACATCAAACTGCTTACGAATTACGCTTGTGGCTTAAGGCATATGGTTCGAGCTTACGACATACAACTTATGGCTTACGTCTTGCAGCTTATGGAGTACGGCTTATGCTTGTGGCATACGATTTACCGCTTGTTGCATACAATTTAGTACTTTAAGGTATACAACATTACGCTTTATGGCTTATAAGCATACGGCATATGGTTTATTCCGTGCGTCTTAGGGCATATGGCATACAACTTATGGCTTATAAAAAACGGCTTACAGCTTACAACATACGCCATACGGTTTAGAGTTTGTGTCTTAGGACTTACGACTTATGGATTATGGCATGTGAAAAACGGCTTACGGCTTATGGCATTTGGCATACGATTATGGCTTGTGGCATGCGGTTTAAAGCTTATGAAATACGGCTTATGTCTTACAGCATTGCAGCATATGGCATACATCTTACATCTTACAAGATATGACTTAAGACTTATGGCTTACGCTTGTGGCTTATCGCTTAAAAATTACGGCTTGTGGCATACGGCTTATGGCTTAGGAGCATCGGTTTATGCTTCGTGGAAAACGTGTTATGTCATACGACTTGTAGAAAACAAATTACGACTTATGACTCACGAGTTATGGCTTGTTGAAAATGGCTTACAACTTATTGCTAATGGCTTGTGGCTTTTATCATGTGGCTTACAGTATACAACTTATGACTTACAGCTTATGGCTTGTGGGAAACGGCTTTTGCTTATGGCATAAGACATACTACTTATGGCTTGTGGCTTACGACTTATGGCATACGAGTTACAATAAATGAAATACGGCTAGTAGCATACGATTTACGGTTTACGGTTTATGGTTTACTACTTACGACTCGCGGCGGACGGCTTACGGCTTATGGTTTATGGCTTACGTCTTATGACTTACGGCTTACGACATACGGCTTCGGGCATACGCGCTTACGGCTTCCGGCCTACGACTTGTGGCATATGGCTTACGACTTAACGTTTATGGCTCGTGGCGTACGGCTTACGCACTTACGGCTTACGGCTTATGGCATGCAAGCAAATCCCTTATGCCTTACAAATTCGTAGCATATGGCTTACGCCATACAAACTTGTGGCAATTAGCATATGGCTTATAGATGTCACGTACGGCGTGCGACATACCACGTACTACATACGACGTACGTCGAATTTCTTGTGGAATACAACTTACGACATATAGCTTATGGCAAATGGCTTACGCCATACGGCTTACGGCTTACAACGTATGGCTTATGGCGAACAGCTTACTTCTTATAGCATATGATTTACGGCTTATGGCATAAGGTTTACAGCTTGTGGCATATGATTTACGACTATGGCTTACGGCTTTCTACTTATGGCATACGACTTACGGCTTATGTCTTACATCTTACGACTTGTGGCAAACAACTTACAACTTACGGCTTACGGGATATGGCTTACAACATACAACTTACGACTTACGTTTTACAGCTTGTAACATATGGCTTATACTTTACGGCTTATGGCTAACGGCTTACAACTTATGGCGTGCGGCTTATGACATATGGTTTGTGGCTTACGGCTTACGGTTTATTGCTTGTAACAGATGGCTTAAGGCTTATAGCTTACGGCTTACGGATAACGACTTATGGCTTCTAGATTATGGCTTATGGCTTACAACAAACTGCTTACGACTTACGATTTGTGGCTTACGGCATATGGCTAGTGGCTTAAGGAATACGGCTTATTGCTTACGGTATACTACTTACGGCTTGCGACATATGATTTATAACTTGTAGCATACGATTTTCAACTTTTGCCTTAAGGCTTACGTCATATAGATTACGGTTTACTACATACGGCTTAGATCTTATAGCTTGTGACATACTGATGCGATGTGACTTTTAATATGCTTTAAAATACAAGAATTTGATATCACCTTTTAAAAAATTTAATTTTTGGTAAATGGCTTCAAAAACTTGATGTGCGAGGTTTGCTTTTATAATTTTATATTTAAATTTTATCGTAAAAATCACAATTTTAAACGCAAGTATACATATCGTTCAGTAATACAGGCTCTAAGCGAGTCCTCGTTATTGATCCCACAAGGATATTGAAAAAAGTAAGAGAAACAATATAATTTTGATAGCAATATATAAATACTCTCTCTCTTTATATATATATATATATATATATATATATATATATATATATATATATATATATATATATATTCAAATTTAATCAACTAATAAATTTTACTAAAGGAAAGTAAACAATAAGCAGGAAAGTAAAGTAAGCAGTAATTAAATTCAATGCAATCATAAAAACGACTTTCTCTTTTTCAACTAATCCAAGAGTTATAGATTAATTATTTTTTGTAAGGAATTAAGATTATGGTATTGTGTCAAATAAAAGCATTCATATTATTTACCCTTTAGTCCAGGTGCAAAGAACATTGACTAATCTATGAATAGCTCTGATGTGTTATTAGTAAAATCAAGTTAATCTAGGCTCACACTACTAGATGTCCAAGAGTGGCTATGGTCGGCCTTACCAGTAACCCATTACTTTTCTATAAACCAAATTATTATAATTTAGTTTATCACTCTAAAAACTAATTAATTTTACGCCCATTAAATATTATCTTCCTATTTATTTGCACTTCACTTTAAATAATCCGCGTATAGCCTGCAATTACCTAAATATTCATGTGATATCTACTAGCTAAGAATTTATCTCCGTGATAAGTCTCAAAATTCTTCAATAGGTTTTAACAATTTAAATGACCAATTTAAAAAGTAAACTATTATCGGTATTAATATCATCATAATAATTTAATATATTATATATTTAATTCTCCTACAAAATTTATTTAATTTATAATCTTTTCATAGTATGAAAGGAGAAAGATAACTAACTACTCGTAACTCATTGAAATAACACAACAAAATATATTTATAAAACTTTCAACCAAAGTACAAATACTTATCCGAAGTGTTCCTTCAAGAGATCCGCCGACTTCTACCGACTCTAAAATACCGATGAAAGACTCCAACAAAGAATAACACACAATAAACACTCAAAATAAACTCTCTAGATACAAAATAAAGTGGCACCCTAAGTATGGAAGAGAATAAATAAAACTAAATATGAGAGAGAAGATGGTAAAATACTAAGGGGGGGTTTGATATTAGGGGTACAATTTTTTTCTGTAGAATGGGTCTCTATTTATAGAGCTCTGAATTTGACCAGGGGTTGCTTAAGGGACCTCTTCAAAATTCATCCAAATTCAATTTATCTTCTAGAAGGTAACCGTCGCGCCTATGCGCCGGACTCCTCGACTGTGTCGTTTGCACCTCTTCACTTTCGGTCGTACCTCTTCACAATCCGTACCATTTCCCGGTGTCCAAATACATCGTATCACATGCCCTATATATTACGAGTAACTTCCAGCCTTCTGTAAGCTCCAATAACCGCTTAACACCGTCAAAATAACTCGCCCAAAGTCATCAAAAAAACTTAACAGTTGTCCGCATCGAACCGGCGCTTAGGTGCCGGACTCGGCGCCTAGTGCTCCGTGAATAATTCCAAAATTTGCTCCATAAGCTCCTTTTTGCTCCTTTTTCCTTCTTTTTCTTCATCGGACTCTTTTCTTATCATATACATCCAAAAAACATGAAAATACATTTCATTAAAGCATAATATCCTTAAGAATCGAATAATAAATAAGACATAAAAATTGGTATTTTTTGGTAGATCAAATTCCCCCAAACTTAAAAATTACTTGTCCTCAAGTAACTCTTTTAATTACATAACATAAATAACATTTGGAATGAAGTTAAAATATTTAAGATTCCTTATAATTTTTGGTTTTATAAATGCTTTAGTAAATCATTAACCAAATTTCACTAATTAAGTTTAATTTTAAGAATTTAAGAATATTTAACTACCAAATCATAAGATTTCTAACTCTTTCATTTATTTCAAGAATAATTTCAGTTTATCATATTAAGGTCATAGAGAATATTCAATTAATTAGGTTGGGCTGACGACGTTAAACCAAACGCTTTGTGGGAGGCAACCCATATTTATTATATAACTTCTAAAAATAGAAGGCTAACGAGTCTGTATTGGCTTAAGCCAGACATTTTATTGGAGTATATAGAAGTTGGACTTGAACCACTTTATGTCAAATGTGAGTAAAAAGGAGATCAAGTAATACGTAACTGAACGAAAAT
>JAKZJZ010000177.1:0-69890 GCA_022702705.1 Papilionanthe hookeriana x Papilionanthe teres
CACACTACATTCCACACTTCTAAAACCACACTATACCCAACTCGACCTCCCGACTCATGTAGGTGATTCACATGGATGGTCCTTAACCCCTAAGCCGCTTGTGAAGGGGTTAGGAGCAGACATGGTGAATGCTCTCAAATGAGTCCTTTCATGGCTCATATGGGCTTGAAATGGCTTCATGGCTCAACCAAAATGATTTCTTTCCACCTAAATTCACCCCGATCTTCAATTTCCCAAGTTCCCGATTTTTGACCCAGGGACCACTACACACTGCTTAAACTGCCCAAAACCGCTTGAATTACCACAATTTTTGCAAAATCTCCAAATTACCTAAAATTTTCCAAAATCAATCCCAAACACCTCCACATCACTCAAATTGATCATCCATACCCAAAAATACCAAAAATTCCAAGAAAACCCCCAATACCCTCCAAATACCCAAAATACCCTTCTTGGCCTAAAAATCCAAAAATTCAGAAAATTCCCAGAAAATTCCAGAAAATCCCAAATATTCCCGATTTCATTTTGTCCAATTACACCATGGGCCAATTTTGTCGATTTACCACTACTTTTGTCAAAACCCACAAATTGACCCATTTTAACCCAGAAGTGGACCCGATGTCAAACCAAACATACCCGATTGACCCCGATTTTGGTCCAATTCAATTCTAAACTTCAATTCAACATTCCCAATACCAATTTAGACCAAATCCAAGTCCAATTTGATTGACATTTGGATCGATTTCACTTTGGGCCTTAAAGCCCAATTTGGACCCCATGACCCAAACTTAACCCAAACTCACCCAATTCAACTCCAATTAACCCCAAATCTTTTCTAAAACTTCCTTAACATCCTCATAAACAAAACACTAACATGATTTGCCCAGATTTTGACCCAAACCCACTCGAATTCGACCCAAAATCAAAAGCCCAATTTTGACCTAAGCCCAAATCTAGCCCAAATAGGCCCAAACCCCAAAATTAAAACCCAACCAGAGCCAAAACCTCTTTGAAACACTCCCATAAACATTTCTTAACATTTATTTTACATCAATTTCAACCCTAGCCCAACATTGGCCCGAGTTAGCCTTAATTTGACCTACATTGGCCCATTCTGCGAATAAACCCGAAATTCAACCCAATTCAAACGAACCACCTTAAATCTATTTCAAATTATTCATGAAACATCCCTAAACCAAAACCAACAACTATTTGGCCCAAACTTCTACAAAAATTCCCATCCATGAACACATCCTTAAACTTAAAAGCCCACTTCCCTTAAACCTTCTTAAAAGCCAATTTCCTTGAAAATTCAAAAGCCCAAATCTACCACTAAAGCCCACATGACATCTCCATTTGTCATCCATTTAATTAAATCCATTACCTAAGTCCTAAAATCATCATTGAATTATTCCAGAATGAAGCCTCATGCCAAATCACCCCTAAATACTAAAATTTTCCTTAAATCGATTTCCATGAAATTGACTTTACTTTTCACAAGCCAAATGGAGCCATGGAGCCATGCATAAGCCATATGCAAGCCATGAGAGCCTCTTTACATGTCACCATGCCATTTTGGGCAAAAGGAGGAGGCTCTTTCCTTAATTCCTAAAGGTGATTAACCACTTCCATGTTTCCAGCTAAACCATGCTTAAGCTTCAATTGTGCTTGGATGGTGACTTGACCCTACTGATTATCTTGGGCGAAATCACTTTTCCCTCGACCAAAACCGAGGCCTTGGGTGGTGCACCTAGCCCAAATGGGTGGGTTGACCCATTTAGGTTCAAATCTAGCCATGCCCCATTCCACTTGGATCAAAGCCTTTACACATGTCCATGGCCGATTGATTGCACAAACCTCAGCCACGACCACCGACCTTGAGGTGACCCATGCACTGGCCGTAGGCCACCAGAGCCGTAGGAAAACACCATGGCCGAAAGTTCACATGTGAGCCGACATTGAAATTCTCACTTGCTGGGCTGCCCATCCCAGGTGGCTACCATGGGCGATCTTCTCCTCACCGGAGCAGGTGATCCAAGCCCTAACTCCCCAGGAGGCCTTCCACCCTCTCCTGTCTAAACCCCTCACCCTCTCGGCCAAAGGGGAGCCGAGCACAAACCCTGCCAGAAACTGCGCAAATTGTTTCAAACCCTTCCACCATCCTTAGAGCGAGTTGATCCCAGGTGTCGATTTGCACCAATCCCCGGCAAACGAGCCGATTTCTCGGCTGAAATTCCACCGAAACCAGGACACTTTGCCACGGTGAGCCAATCCTCAGAATTGACTGGTCCTACACCTTCATCTGGACCAAGAGGAGAAGTTTCCCACTGAAAGCCCCATCTCCGAGGCCACCGGTTGCTCCAGCCTCCAAGCTTTGTGATCGAGCGTGGTCACTTCATCAGCTAGGCGATTCACCGAGACCGGGAGACTTCATGCGGAGCTTCGCTGGGACCCGATCGAAGGTGCGACAACTCTCGGATTGAAGCCACACTTCTCAGAGCTAGGGTATGAGTTAACTTATTCATCCCGAGCTTCTGGAGATTCTCCATTTCGAATGCCTTAGTTTCGATGCATGTTGGCCGTATAGATGTGTTCGTCTCTTGAGAGCGAATCCAGTCGAACATAAGAACATGAAAATCCATTGAGAATCGAGTGAGATCTTAGGGATTTAGTGTGGACGGCTCTCGGGTGAGAACACTTGGGGACGATGAACGGATGCGAATCCATTCGATACACGCGCGCACGGACGGCCGAGGATTGCGTCGGACCGGAGACGGTACGAGAACCGCGGGGCCGGGCTGCGACTCGGATGGCGGCGTCGAATGGGAGCGCGACACGCGGCGTTTCGGAGCTGCGAGGTTGACGCGGCGCCGCGTGGATAAATAGAAAATTAGGGTATTTTCTTATTTATTTAATTCCCTAAACTTCAAAATCCATATCTTTGTGTAGAAAAATCACAAAAATAAAATAAAAATACCCTCTTGCTCGAGTGAATAGAGGAGAATAATGTGGAAAAGAAATCATTTAATTTAATTAAGTATTTTATTTTTTATGATTTATTTACTCTCTGCATACATTTAATTCTCCATGCATGTATACAATTCACCATGGCATGAGACCATAGGGCTTTTGAAGCCTGCGAACTTGGGAACATTCCTGAATTTTCCAAGGTCGAGAGGCCATCTACTGTGAAAAGTTATTTATTTTTCAAATGCATGTTGCTGTTTTGAGTATTTTAATTCCAAAAATTAGCATGTTGTGAAATAAATTCTAGAAATATTTGGTGATGTTCCTTATGACGAGAGAACTCTAGGAAAAATAGGACTTGAGTTAATTCACTCAGATTAACCCTAATTGGCTTAAACACCCAAAATAGGTCTTTAATTAATTAGAGTTAACCAGGCATCAAATTGACTTGAAATCAATTCTCCACTGACCTTTAGGATCAGAGGAATCCACCATAAAATTTGAAGTCAATTGGACTTGGTTAACCTCACTAATTGGGTTGATTAAGTCGACTAGCCATTTTAAACTTTAAAAATTCATAACTTTTAAAATACTTTTCAAAAATTCACCAAATTGGTTTTGGAGCCTCTCTGATATCAGGGAAACCTAAGAAAATTAAAATTTCAATTTTCTAAAAAAGTTGATTTTTAATAATATTTTAATATTTTTAATAATTAAAAAATAATAAAAATCACAAAAATAATAAAATTCACCAAAATGTCACATTTTGAATTTTAATCACTTAGGAACAAATCCCACATTTTTCCTAGGTCTATTTAGTGAGATATTAAATTTTAAAGCCCTAGGGTAATTTTAAAATTAAAAAAATGTATTTTCTAGCATTTTCACTAAAATAATTATTATAAATCATAGAAAAATCAGAAAATTGCAAAATTTGATTCTCTGGTTTCCTTAATATCAGAGAGATTTTTGAAAAATATAAAATCCATTTTTCAACATTTATCTTATTTTTAAATTAATTAACACTCCAAAACTCAAAATAATTATAATAAAAATAATATAATTCAAAAAATCACCAAAATTGGTCCAAGTGCTTCTCTGGTCATTAGGAATGTCCCCTAATTTTCTTAAGGACAGAAACTTTTCCCTTGGTCATGTTATCAAATTTTCCTTGAAAATCTCTATTTTTCACCAAAAATAATTATATAAATAAATTAAATACAGAAAAATCACATTTTCTCCTCTCATGTCTTTATTGACATATGAGTAAAGTCACATAAAAATTTCAAGTTCATTTGAGTTCAATTTAGTGAGTTATGAAATTATTAAGCTTAAAGGGTAAAATGGTAATTAAAATCTTTAATCCTTAATTAAAACTTTAGGTTCAATAAAAAATCAACAAGTAAAATATTTGATCCTAATCTGATTTGGATGATTGAAATTTAAATAATTAAAGGGTAGAAACCCATTAAATAATTTTAAAATGATCAAACTTTAATTAAATAATAGATTAAATTTGGAAGAATAATAAAATTGGAATTATTAAAATAAGGGATCTTTATTAGGAAGAGATTTATTCTTTAATTTAAAAATCCCTAAATTAATTATATCAACTAATATTCAATTTTTAATTAAAATGATAACTCGAATTTAAAATATTAAAAGACTTAATTAAATTATTAAACTCTTTTGAAATTTAATTAAAATTAAAAATAAAGTAAATTAAAGATAAATTAAATTAAGATTAAATTTAAAAATTAAATTAAATTAAATTTAATAATTAAATTAAATTAAATTAAACAATTAAATTAAGTTAATTAAAATTAAATTAAATTAAATAATTAAATTAAATTAAATAATTAAACAATTAAATTAAATTAATTAAAATTAAATTAAATTAAATAACTAAACAATTAAATTAAATTAAATTAAACAATTAAATTAAATTAAATTAAATAATTAAATTAAATTAAATCAAATCAAATTAAATTAAATCACCAAGTCAAATTAAATTGAATTATGTTAAACTAAATTAAAACTCGAATTAAATTAAGTTAAATTAAATATAACATCACCTAAGACATAAAAGAAATTAAATATAAAACAACTTGAACAACTATTCCAAATTTAAACTCTTTAACTTAAATCGAAGTCATTTGAATACTAATTTACCATTGAAAGCTTTGATTATTGTAACTCTAAATGAAACATTAAATGGAGTGTTACTTTACTCATAGGATATTCAAATGTCACGAGTTCATTGAGCGAGTTAACGAAGACTTGAAAACACTCGGACGATCGATTCATTTATATAATTAAATTCATTTGGACTTAAAATAATTCTAGAAATATTGAAAAGATGTTTAAGATCCTTCTTAAGCACTTCCTCGATATGATAGGATATTTATAAGAACAATTGAATTTGATTATTCTTTGATGAAGAAAATCGTCCTTAAACCAAAACACTGAAAGAACTTCAGACGTCATAGGAGATGACTAGGCTATAGGATTAGGAATTTGGTAGAAAACCATAACACTTTCCCTAGCTTTACATAGGAACTTGTTTAAATATTTTAATTGTGTTTTAAGTGCGGCTTGGGATGACGGGAAGACCCTCACAGGTACGCTTTTATTTTATTGCAATTTACTTTCTTGCGATTTACTTTCTTGCAATTACTTTCTTGCGATTTACTTTATTGCGAAATGCATTTTACTTTTCTTGCATGATAAAACAACAGTTGCATGAAAACCCGCACCTTTAGGATAGCACTAAGCTGAAACCAAAATTAAGTTAAAAGTCATTGCAAGATAAAATTCACCGCCACGACATTTGAAATATAAAACAACTCAAAATTTAATCACAAAACGGAACACTAAAACTACGATTGCAACTAAATTAAAACGTCTGTTGGATGATCGGGAATACCTCGGATGATGTAACCTACGTGTTGCTAGCGGGATTTCCACGGTCTAAATGAAAGTGTGGAACTCATTCGGTTGAGTTTAGCAAATTCATACGGACTAAGTGAATCAGATAAAAATAACGATGCTGGAAGGATGGAACCGGTGGGATCTTAACCGGTGTCGTTATAATCGACTTTAAGATTTGTTTTAATTAAAACACAAAAAACACTTGGAAATTAAGATTTTCTCTAAACCAAAACACTTCTCTCATCCCACGATTTATGATTTCTAAAACTAAACCTCTGCTAACAACAAGGAGCTCGGAGCATGGTGGGCGGCACGATCATCGTCATCAGTGAAAACTGAGTCACTTCGACAAAACTTTCCTAGAATTAAAACAACCGAGCCATAGGACTTCGAGGTAGCTTGCACTAGTGCGACATAAATCCTCGACTCTTCGTTAGGCATTTGCATTGCAAATTAAGCCCTAACTAGGTCTTAGGATTCAGAGGTAGTCGTCAGATACGACAATAAACCCTCGCATCTTCTAGAAATTTATTTGTTTGATTTTATCATACAAATATAAGCCCTAATTAATTGAAATTGGCGAGATTGAAATATCAAATAAACATTAGGACTTTCCTAAATTCAAGACAAACGATAGGATAGTCGGGAAATTATCGAAGTTCACTTCGAATCGGTGATTTCTCCTACCTCTCTTCCTTTGGATTCACAAAACAAAATGTTCCAAAATTTGATCCATTCCACTATTGAAATTCCAAAATTCGATCTTTGAAAACCTTAAACTTTGAAATTCTTGAGAGCGAGATCATTGATTATTATCGAGAGTTTTCTTAGGTGATTCCGTCACTTAAGATGTAATTAACTATAGGGGCTTGCCCTTATAGAGAATTTTAAAGAACCCGAGGTAATATAAACCTGTTTAATGTTTTCATATTAAGCGAGGGGAAACTTGATCGGCTTATAAAATTGGTTCGCGGACCGAACGGATGTCACAAAACTTCTAGTTTATTTGATCGAGCCCCACCATCGAGCGATTAGTGTCTATCCTTAGGGATAGATACACGGTTTGTGGTGCGGTGCTCGTTTATATAAACTATTTGGGATGTGAGATCGGTTTAATCTCATATCTTAAAACTTTCGAATTTAAAATTATTTTCAAAATCAAATACTACTTTTCAAATTATTTATTTTAATTAAATTAAAATATCAGCAGACGATTACGGTAGGCGACCCCTTTTCAAAATAAAACACATGACCTAAAAATAATGCCGAGCGGGATTTACAGCGACTCCGTGGGGACAATTCCTCTCTCCATTATAATCGAAATAATTACGCTTTCAAAAATCGGTAGTGTATCCATGTCCTAATGGATCAAACTACCCTTCTTTCCGTTGGAATACTATGTTCATTTCTATCTTGAACGAAGCATAGCCGACGTATTCTCTCGGATTTAGGAGCCTTTGTTTACGATACCCACAAACGAGGAGAGGTTCGAGATCCTTTTACCTCATTTCCGAGGTGGGGTGGACCCCGATGAGGTGTTAGTTTAGGAGTGATCCTTCGAGTCGGGAAGTCTTGCTTAAGACTTTCTTTTCCTTTCTAGAATCGGATTCCTTACCTTCTCTGCACTTTGAACATTCCGTTCTAAATAAACAGAACCCTCTAATAAGTGATTCTTTTAACGAAATGATAAATACATGAACAAAGAATGAGTTCGGACTCTTTTTAATTCCTTTCTTTTCGTCATGAAGAAAAGGAGCATAGCTTGGGACTAACAACAGAATACTGCCTGCGAAATGGAAGCCCCGGCTCGATTTTCTCCTTGCTGACGGACTGGACTTCGGCATATAAGGATGAAGCTGCCAGACAATGGGGTCATCCGATTTGGACGAGGGGTTCGAAAACACGAACGTCGATGTCACCGAGCGTCTCCTCTTTGCAGCGACGAACAAGGTATACGAGCGCGAAGAACCCTTTGCTTGAGTTCGACACTTAGGTCGACCCAAGAGTTTCCTCCTACGAAAGGGTCCCGACTAGGAGAATGTATCTTCGTCCGTGGAGAGAACTCATTCTCACTACCTGCCCACCGGTCTAGTTGTTTGCACCTACCCGACATCTGCCAAATCGAAGGGGAAAGGAATCCGGAACTATGATAAACCTCGTTACGTGGAGGGTACGGGATCTTCCAGTAAGACCTTCTGTCTTCGAAATCGGGTCCGGTTCGAAGATTCCGTCGGCCGACAAAGACCCGAAGAAGAAATAGAAATAGAAGGATCGCCGGGAAGCCGTAGCCGCTGAGATTGCCTTCTGGAGGAAATTCCGGAGTTACCGGAATATGCACCGCTACCGCGAATATACACCACGTCTCTGACTACATACCACTTTTGGGAGGAAGCGAGGTTCCATCCCCTCTCCGCCGCGAGAGGATGAGGAGAATGTTCGCAAGATTGTTTGCCACATTACCTCGGCCGCATACTACGACGATAGCCGCAAGAAAAGAATCGGAACTACGTCGTTTGCTCGTACCGAACTTTGGTAGAAAAGCGCTAAGGAAGGAAAAGCCGCCCGTGTCGAAGTTCTACGAAGGATAGGGCGGGTGCTCGGGTCAAATCCCGTCTTGGGCCCCGAGTAGAACGCCGCCGTCATGATAGAAAAGCTGACAAGAGAATGAAGGCTAGCCCGCTGTCGTAGTATCGGGGTTACGGATTAGGGAGGATACCACCTTCCGAAGCATTTGGCCGATAGACCATACGGTCGTAGACCTCCTCGTGCTAGAAGGATGGTGTGGCGTCCTACTACTGGGCGATTGAGAGCGAAACGACGGCCGGAGAGAGAAAGTCTCGCCAGAGGCTGGAATGCGAAGAAAGTCTTCTTTGCGATGAAGGGGACTCGTGAAAAAAGGACCGACGACCATCGCATGACAACCGCAAAGAATGCACGAAAGCTCCGGCTAGAAGATGCCATGGAAAAGTTGAGAACCGACATCCGACGGTTGGCAAAAGAAAGAGAAGAAAAGTTCGGAGATGAGATCGACTCATCGGAATTCATGGACAACGAATATGCGAGAAATCAACATGGTTGAGACACGAGCTTCATCATCTTCTCGAGGTGCTCCTGTCGGCCAGCTGAAGAGAGGAGCCGGAGCGATGAAGAGACGGCTTCGGGAAAAGGACGACACGATCGCTCGAATGGCGAAGAGGATGGAAGAGATGGCCGTAGCTCCAGCCACTCTCCAAAGTCGAGTACGACCACATGAGAGACACCCCCGAAGTCATTCACCTCGTAGACGGAGGGAAGGAAATTACATCCGTCGATGGGGATGACCAGTGAAAAAGGATACAACACGAAGTATGATCCACGAAAAGGATATCAAGAACTTGGTAGAACGAGCGGAGTGCGAGAAGCCCTAGCACAATCGAAGAACGGGACATCTATTCGGACGGGTAGGCCTTACCGGAAGAAGTCGACGGCATCCGATACCCAAAGAGGCTTCGTACCACCTCTGTTTAAGACCTTCGACGGAGCCGGGAACCCCGACGGCATGTTGCACACTTTCGTGCCGGTTGTTGCAATGCCGGCGGGAGCGATGCTTACTCTTCGGACGGTTCGGTAGTGATCTGTCAGGAATCGCCTTCGGCGGGTATGCGGAATTACCCGACGGATCACGCAAAGACATTCTCGGAGCTAGAGAGCCTCTTCATTAAGCGATTTGCGGAGCTCGGCACCACATCACTATAGGTGATTTAGTGGTAGAGAAACAAAGGCCGAATGAAACTCTAGTGGATTACATACTTCGATGGAGAAATTTAAGTATGAAGTGTGAACCACGAGCTGCAAGAACAACATGCGATCGGCATCTTGCGTAAAAGCATTCACGGCCGATAAGCACTTCTCCTCGAGGATTCACTTATTAAGACTTTCGAGAAGTTCATTAGCAAGGCCGGAAGCTTGCAAGAAGAGGCGAAGCAATTAAGTTTCTTAGACAAGACGGACGAAGCGAAGCCGGTGAAGACTTTCGAAAAGAAATGCGGGGTCGTTGCGGCGGTTGACAAAGACGAACAGCCGATCTGCAAATACCACGCACGTAACGGCCGCGACAACCACAACAAAATTACCGGCAACCCCGGTCCGGTATCGGTCGTCTCCGCGAGTATGAACAACCGTCTCGTCCGCAACGTACATTGAAGGAGCTTCGAGCGAGAGAATATCCGATTCAAGAATGAAGCGAGTACCAAAGATGTTCCGTAGCTTAATGAAAACTCCGGATTTCCAGCTGCCAGGAGCCCAAAAGACCGAGAGGAAGTCAACAAGAAAGGTGATCCCAACTTTGCCCCTACCATCGGATGCTTGGGCACAAGATAGAAGACTGCATTACCTTCGAAAGTTGGCTCGACGACGACCTTCGGAAAGGAAATATAACAATCCCGAAGGAGTACATGAAGGAACCCCGAGAAAGGAGGTTCAGTCGATGTTATCTCAGCCGATCCCGTCATCCCGATGGATCCCTATGGCAGCCGACGATGGATGGACTACCGCTCTGACGAGATCTTCGAAGAAGATTTTAGACAACATCACGAACCGCTTCGGTGCGAGCTTCGATTCAGGAGTTCGAGACCCGTTAAGCCGATGCCTATCACTTGCGATGGAAGAACCACCTCGACGGAGACAATCGAAGAGAAGAAGAAATTGACGAAGAAGAGGGGACCGAGATTCTAAGGCTGAGACTAGAGTGCCGCTTATCCTAGGATAGTTGTTTCCGATTCGGGGAGAAATCCTCGAACCTTCGATTTTGTATGATTATCTGCTCACTTCGTGTGGGATCATATAATGATAAGGGTGATGGCGTTGGCTACGTTTTGATCAGTTTCTAACGATTACGTAACTAGCGACAATCCGAGGCGTCGATTTCGATACCGACGACAATTCTCGAATCATACATGATCTCGACGATCAAAATGGCGAAGAAGACATCCATCGAGGAGGCTACGAGAGTTCGACGAAGCAACGGATCTATCGCGCGGGTTTCGAGGAGCTCCGGTTACAATAGAGTTAGAGCCTTCGCATTTGGAAGATAATCCGGAAGAGCCGAGTCATTCAGATTCGGGAGGGAGACACCGACAAACTCGATCTTGGATTCGAAGAAATTACGGAAGTCGACCTAAGAAGTGGAAAAGTTCTACCTCCGAGAATGGGTCCAAAAGACAAAGGAAGCGGTGGTTGTTCGAGAAGAACCAACCCCGGCGGAAGACATACCCATTCGAGAAGAAGCGAGACACGGGAGAACAAAGTGGACTACAACGTGCTAGCCCATCTTAGGAAACTACCGACAGGCCGAGCATTTACGATGCTCTCATCTTATCGAAGGAGATGAGAGAAGCTCGATCGAGAGCCTTACTTGATCCGGAAATTTGCTTAGCTCAAATGGCCGGAGATTCCTGATGATGAGGTTTGCTCGTTAAAGGAACGGCCGAGAGTGTCACCTTCACGGACAATGACCTGCTGCTCGGACGCCGAGATCACAACCGACCGTTGTACATTTCGAGTTACTAATTGGGAAGTTTACGCTCTCCAGGAGTATTGGTGGATCCGGGAGCATCAATCAATATAATGAGTCTTCGGACACTCAGCATACTTGGAAATCGATGCTCGTGAGCTCGAGGCCGACAAGAGAAATGTTATTAAGAGGATTCGACGAGAAAGGAGAAAGAGCCCTCGGGTCAATAACGCTATCGATGAAGACCGGTGATTTAGCAAAGACAACCGCAAAATTTCATATAATCGATTCGAAACGTCGTTCAACGCTCTGTCGGGCCGACCACGGATACATGAAAACGGGATGGTACCATCATCTACGCATCGGTGCATCAAATATTACGATGGAGGAGAACGAGTGCATCAAAGGAGACTTACGACCATTCTCCGTACATGAAATTGGAATCCATGAAGATGCGACTTATTATGCACCGCCAAAGAAAACAATCTTCTCCAGAGCACCGTAATGAAATAAAGCGAAGAAAGTTCGGGACAACGAAGAACACGAAGTTCTAGTCCAACGAGTCACTCACCACTCCCTTCCGGCGAGATGGTGAAGGTTTCTCCACAACTCGCATCCGAGGTCGAGGCCGGGGACGAGGCCGGTGGTAGAGACACTAGGACAATTGGACGTAAGAAACCAACCATCAATGTTCGATTGGGAAGATAGTTCGAAGAGGAAAAAGAAATCGAAGCAAGAAGCGAACAATAAGTCGAAAGAAGCCGCAATACGAAGATCTCCCTCGAAGATGAAAAGAACGAAGAATACGAAATCAATGTACGAGAAGATTAACCACTACGTACATACTATGACCCTAACTCCGATCCATCCTAATAAGATCGAGGGTATGGAGGTCGAAAGAGGTAACGTAGTGATTCGGTGCTAAAGCCGATCAAATTCTACCGTGGTGCTTCTTCCTCCAAAGCTCGAAAATAATGTACAATTCGAAGATGTCACTTCATCGGGAATTAATGGAATTACCTTTTGAGTGGTACTCTCCACGTGTTCAAAATTTAATTCAACGTGGTTTCTTACCTCGACATGTGGACAAGAGGCCAATCACAACATTTTGAAAAGTTATGGAATAACTCCGGTCGTCCTCCCAATTCAAAGTATGGACTCGGATTCGGCACGGTAGGGTCGATTGACGATGCCGAATTTTGCTTGGTTGTCACTTGCAAATCCAGTGAAAGCGCATGGAAAGCTACCGACGAACTCGAAGATTTACAAATTGGAGACGCTCCACCGAATTCGAAGAGGAAATTAAATCCACGATAGATGAGTTAACGGAAGTTAACTTGGGTACTAGCGAAGAGCCTAGACTACCTTTGTTAGCTCCTTGACTCGATAAAGAAGACTCAGAAGAAATAATCGAGTTATTAATGGAATTTAAAGACTGGATTTGCTTGGAGCTACGATGAAATGCCGAGTTAGCTCCGAGAGGTTGCGGTTCATAAGCTAGGAGTGGATCCTACTACGTCCCAGGTCGAGACGAGGTCCCGAGAAGAATGCGTCTAGAAATCGAACAACAAGTCATAGCCGAAGTTAAAAAGCTAATAGACGCTAAATTTGTCCGTGAAGAACAATACCCGACTCAGTTGCTCAATGTGGTGCCGAGTCGGAAGAAGAATGGTCGAGATCGAGAATTTGTGTGGACTTCGAGATTTAAACAAGGCATGTCCAAAGGATGAATTCCCTCTACCGATCCCAGGAATTAATGATCGACATTGCTTCGACACATGAAATATTCTCGTTCATGGATGGATCTTCGGGGATACAACCGGATAAAAATGGCTCCGAGAAGATGAAAAGCTACGAGCATTCGAACGCCGATCGGAGTATTTTCTTTACACGATGATGCCATTGGGCCGAAGAACGCAGGAAGCGACTTACCAAAGAGCAATGACAAGAATTTTTGATGATCTCGTCCACAATCAAGTCGAGTGCTACGTGGACGATGTCGTCATCAAAAGCAAAGTAAAGGAAAACCAACTGTATGATTTGAGAATTGTTTTCGAACGATTAAGACAATTTAACCTTAAGATGAATCCCTTAAAATGCGCCTTCGGCGTCACCTCCGGGAAATTCTTAGGATTCGTTGTCCGACATCGTGGAATTGAAATCGACCCGGAAGATTAAAGCTATCTTAGAAATGCCGCCTCCCAGAAACCTTAAAACAATTACGATCTTTTCAAGGAAGGCTGGCATATCTTCGACGCTTTATCTCAAGCACTGTCGGGTAGGTGTCGGCCTTTCTCGGCACTAGTTAAAAAGGACGCCAAATTTATTTGGGAAGAGAAATGCCGAAGGCCTTCGAAGACATTAAACAATATTTAATGACACCTCCTGTCTTAGCGACCCCGATCTCGAGTAGACCGGCGATGCTTTACACCGCGGCTCTAGACGACTCCTCGGAGCCTGTTAGCCTGGGTCGATGATGAGGGTAAAGAAAATGCTCTTTACTACTTAAGCCGTCGTTTACTTCCGACGGAGGTAAGGTATCCCGCAATTGAAAAGCATTGTTTGGCCCCGATCTTCGCCGCTCAAAAGCTCGGGCACTACATGCTTTCTCATGAGGTCGACTTGATTTCGAAGTTTAATCCATTGCGATACTCGATGACTCGTCCAACACTTTCCGGCGGACTTGCCGGATGGTCGATGATATTGTTGCAATTCGATATAACTTTCGTGCCTCTCGCGTGCTTAGTAAAGGGACAAGTCTTAGCGGACTTCCTCGCTAGACACACCCTTTGCAGGCCGAATCTCCTCTCGATGATGATCGCAGGATGAACAAATAATGAGCCTAGAAGACCACGATGATCGACGTTGGGAATTGTATTTCGACGGAGCATCTTCGGCACACAAAGACGAAGAATCGCAAGTGATAGTGCCGGTAAAGGCGGGAATCGGGCTAATCTTTATAACACGGAGCGGGGGATGTTAAGATACTCCTACCACTAGCCGGAACCGTGTACAAACAACGAAGCGAATACGAAGCCCTCATAACGGGATTGGAATTAACCATTCGAATGGGGATAACGAGACATCAACATCTACGGGGATTCACGGTTAATCATTCAACGGATCGTCGGACGATACGAGAATTCTAAAGCCAAGACTCGAACAATACTTCCGGTATGCTATACGTAATTGTTGGAACAGATTCCAAATGTAACGATCTACAAAATTCCTAGAAAGAGAATGCTTTAGCAGATGCTTTAGCCGTCTTGCAAAAGAATTTGCACATTTGCAAGATGAATCGGTGGAAGTGTCGATTCGCGGACGTCGAGTCCTATCACGGCTTGACATAGACACGATACACAAATCGAGAAAAGAAAAAGAATCGGTTGCGGAGGATGACGAGAAAACACGGAAGATTGGCGACGACCGATTGATGAACTACACCGCAAACGGGAAAGCTACCGAGAGGATAGGTCGCTAGCCTATCGGATCGAAAAGAACTCGTCTTACGCATTAATAAACAACACATTATACAGAAGGTCTTTTGATCGAATGTGGCTAAGGTGCCTAAGCGGGTACGAGGCCCGTGAAATTGTTAAAGAGGTGCATTCGGGACTCGTGGCGCTCACCGGTCGGGTCCAAAGATGAAAATGAAAATTAAAAGACTAGGGTACTACGGCCCTCGATGATGACCGGTGCATGAAAATCGCGAGAGCGTCATCGATGCCGAGTGCACGGAGTGGTTCTACATCGACCTCCAAATGTGCTACACCCGACAATTGCGTCGTGGCCATTTGAATGTTGGGGCACGGATATAGTGGGTCCGATAGAACCACACATCTTCGAAGGACATCGTTTCATTCTTGCGGCTACGGATTACTTTTCCGAGTGGGCGAGCAGTTCCAGCTTAGAGAAGTGAAAGCACACCACGTGCTACGGTTTTCGAGAACCAAGTTGTCTACCGTTTCGGAGTGCGCGCGAGGATCATCTCGGATAATGGGTCGGCATTCGAAGCACACAAATCAACAATTTTGTCGGGAGACACGGAATCGGCGGCGATACTCGACAATTTACTACCCGAGAGCAAACGGCCTCGGCGAGGCTTTTAATAAAACTCTCGTTCAAATCTTAAAGAAAACCACGGACGATAATAAGAGAAATTGGCACGAGAAATTGTTAGAAGCCTTATGGGCCTACGGACAACCTTCGAACCCTACTCGAAGCTACACCTTACGCTGCGGTGTATGGGTCCGAGGCGGTGTTACCTTTAGAGGTTCGGCTTCCTTCACTCGAGTTGCGATTGCAAATAAGATCACGACGAAGAAAACGCCGGACTACGACTCGAAGAATTAGAAAGCTTGGAAGGGAAAAGACTTGCGGCACAACGAAATTTAGAACTATACCAAGCTAAGATGGTTCAAGCCCATGACAAGCTGGTCCGCCCGAGAACCTTGAAAGTTGGTGATTTAGTTCTCGTTCTCGAGAGACCTATTCTTGCACACCGCGAGATGGGAGGAAAATTTGAACCCACTTGGGAAGGACCGTTTGTGGTTGAAGCGAGTATACTCGGGAGGTTCCTACCGGCTAGTGAATTGCCGGGGAGAACGACATATGCTTCCAATCAACGGACGATACTTGAAAAAATATTACTGCTACTGATGTTTCGAAGGAATGAATTCTTCATCCCTAAGAAACACGGGTGAAAGTAATTACTTGTGATTGGGTCCGAACCCAAAAATAATAAAATGTGCTAAGATAAATAAAATCATGATAATTAAGTTTTCCTTGTTTCCTTTTCAGAATCAAGATCTCTTCCCTCATCTTATCCTACTTCATTCCTGTTAAATTTCAAAATATAAGAATAATAAAAAATGTATCTTTAATAAACATTTTCTTAATGTTCTTGTTCTTAGTACGACCCACGATCCTTTTCCTTGTCTTTTCGCGGGGAAATGTCGAACGGGCGGTTGGTCTTGAACTTTAAGAATGGCGTAAGCCTTGCACTCGATGAAAAGAGGGTGAAAGATGGAGCGATAATCGAGATTGACTCGGATTTCGCACCGGCGGAGCCTACGATACGAGGAAAGTGAGTCGGGTCCCGGTTAACGAGAAGAACTACCCGGGCGGACGGTGATGAAAGTGGGTGGCCCAAGCCACCGATCCAACAACGAGAAAGAAAAGCAAACACCGAAGAAGACAAGAAAATGAAGTCGCGTAGTCACTACGGCGGAGAGCGGGCTTGTCGGCGCCGCGCCGCGAGAGATGCAGAAGTTCGGAGGGCTACTCTCACGGCCACGCAACGAAGAAATAAGAATCGCCGCATCAAGTAAAATGTTAACAAAACTAGGCTGCGGACCGGCGCGATGAGGCAGTGCTAATGCCGGCACATACATTTCGAAGACACCGGTTCACCGGGAACACGAAAAAGGAGGCCGGCTCCTAGAATAACGAAAGAACCGGGGAAATCTCCGGAAGATCGGAAGAAGAAGGCTACCACGCCACCGGATAGAACCACCGGCGGTGCATGACCTTGTTGCGAAGCAACCGGGGGATGTCCCGACGGGCATCATCCACGAGGAGCCGAGGTATGCGGGGGAACGTGAAGGGATTGAACCATATATCCCACAATACGTCACAAGGCCTCGCCATCGCGGATCATTCCGGAATACGAGCTGGAGAGGATGCGAGAATGTTGAAAAGAAAACTTTCGAATACTTCGAGAGAATTAAAGGAAGAAGAATCGACATACTAGAAGGCCTCGAGCTACACACAGACGTATTCTCGGAGTATGAACAACGACAAATCGTGGATGTATCCGGGATACGAAAAGAATGGGCCGAGCGAGGCCGCACGAGGAAAACACATACTCGGAACCCGGAGATGGATGCCGGGGAAAGGAAGAATCACAATACAATGCGGATCTTGCTACGACTTTCTTTGAAGACGGGAAGGGAAACCCACCGGGGATACTCCGTCATGGGCGAGTAGATCCGATGCCATCGGTTATCAAGAGAATGGTAAAAAGATTGATAACATGGAGGGTATTGCCGGCCGGTTGCATACCCGATAGTTGCATTATCAACATCTACAAACGGGGTGTTGCATACCCCCGCATATTGATCACCACGACTTCGTCGGACCTTTCGCACGGTCTCTTTCTTGAATGAGTGCAACATCATGTTCGGATGCGACCTCCGGATAGCGAGCCCGGGTGAGTTCCGAGGCCGGTAAAGATACCTTTGCCGGTGGGTTCCGTCATGATGCTGCGAGGTAACGGAGCGGATATCGCAAAGCATTGCATACCGGGGTGCCGGTGGAGCGAATCTCGGTTACTTTCGGGAGGATGGACGACGACAAAATACCTTACCATTTCCGACCGGATCCGAGCTAGAGAACCTCCGGCCTTACGGTGCGTGAGTTACATGGGAAATATCACACCTCCGATGTACATCCGGTCGGCATCCTTGCCAAGGATGGCTTGGAAGGTGATGTTATTGACCATGTACCTCACTATTCGGACATGGATTTTTGACGGATGATGCTTTTGATGGATCAACAAAGATCATACACGATCCGTTTTGAGTCTACATGGATTGTATGAAATATATTCCGGATCGAGTTGTACGACGTATTTTCAACATGATTGGAATGAAAGTGACCATGTCGCGTTTTTGGCCTTCACCTCTTTTGTGCAAATTGATTGGGAAACGCCATTAAAGTTAAATGAACTTCGAACAAAGAACGAGAAAAGAAAAAAAAGAGAATAAAAGAAAACTTTTTTTAAAAAAAAAAATCGAAAAATGACAAACACCAAGTTCACATGAACATTAAATAAACAACAAAATAAAATTTGAACCATTAAAAGATAAACGAAATCAACACAAATCTCAAATTCCATCCTTCCAAACTTCAAAATCAAATTCCATCCTTCCAAATTCCAAATCAAATTTCATCTTTACAAATTCCAAATCAAATCCTCGATCGAAATCTAAATCCGATCTCGATCGAGTTTCGAACTTGATCTTTCAAATTTCAAATCAAATCTTAAATCAAATTTCGATCGAGTTCGAACTCATCCCTCCAAATTCAAATTCAATCTTTCCAGATTCTAAATCTCTATCAAATCTCAAATCCGATCTTCTAGATCTCAAATCGAATCTCATTCGAAAAATCAAAATTCAAAACTTTTGGGTCGAGGATTTTACATCCGAGGCTGCCTTTGCTTAGGATTCTCTTCCTATTGCCTTTGAAATACATCAAAACTCGAAACTCTTTTGAGTCGAGGATTTTACATCCAAGTGCCTTTGCTTTAGGATCCTTTTCCTATTGCCTTTGAAATACATCAAAATTCAAAACTCTTGAGGTCGAGGATTTTACATCCAAGGCTTACTTGCTTTAGGATCCTTTTCCATTGCCGCTGAAATACATCAAAACTCAAAACTCTTTTGAGTCGAGGATTTTACATCAAAGCTGCCTTTGCTTTAGGATTCTCTTCCTATTGCCTTTGAAATACATCAAAATTCAAAACTTTTGAGTCGAGGATTTTACATCCAGATGCTTGCTTTGCTAGGATTCTCTTCTATTGCCTTTGAAATACATCGAAATTCAAAACTTTTGAGTCGAGGATTTTACATCCAAGCTGCCTTGCTTTAGGATTCTCTTCTATGCCTTTGAAATACATCAAAATTCAAAACTTTTGGGTCGAGGATTTTACATCCAAGGCTGCATTGCTTTAGGATTCTCTTCTATTGCCTTGAAATACATCAAAATTCAAAACTTTTGAGTCGAGGATTTTACATCAAGACTGCTATTGCTTAGGATTCTCTTCCTATTGCCTTTGAAATACATCAAAATTCAAAACTTTTGGGTCGAGGATTTTACATCAAGTATGCTTGCTTTAGGATTCTCTTCTGTGCCTTTGAAATACATCAAAATTCAAAACTTTTGGGTCGAGGATTTTACATCGAAGACTGCATTGCTTTAGGATCCTCTTCTATTGCCTTTGAAATACATCAAAATTCAAATCTTTTGGGTCGAGGATTTTACATCCAAGGACGCATTGCTAGGATTCTCTTCTGTTGCATCGAAATACATCAAAATTCAAAACTTTTGGGTCGAGGATTTTACATCGAAGCTGTGCCTTGCTAGGATTCTTTTCTATTGCCTTTGAAATACATCAAAATTCAAATTTTTGAGTCGAGGATTTTACATCCAGGCTGCCTTGCTTAGGATTCTCTTCTATTGCCTTTGAAATACATCAAAATTCAACTTTTGGGTCGAGGATTTTACATCGAGGCTGCATTGCTAGGATCTCTTTCACTATCGCAATGAAATACATCACATCGAATCGAAATCGAACTCTTGAGGTTAAGGATTTTACATCCAACACCGCTTTGCTACGAGATATCTTCTCATTGCAACGATTCGATCTAATCGATTCGATTTTCTTTCGAGGTTGGAGATGTTACATCTAAAACCTCGAAATCCTAATTTTCATTTCAAATCGAATCCCTCAAATTAATTTTGACAAAACTTAATCTAAATTGAAACTCCGAACTAAAATTTAAACTCGCACATCAAAACATAAATTGAAGCAAAATAAAATCTAAATCGAAATTCCCCGAGATCATGTGATTTGGGATTCACCTCCTTTTCCTTTCCCCGGCGAGAGTTCGAGAATCTCCGGTTCCGGAGATATACTTGACACTCCCCGGCGAAACTCTTCTACTTCGTCCTAAGTTCGTCACTTGGACATACTGTGTTAGTTTGTTGATCGCTTCGGTCAACACCGATACGCGCGGTGTGCTCCGTCGGCTCACCACACCTATTGGGGGTCCATTTGTTGACCTCATTTTTGATGAGGTCTTCCTTTTCTTCTTTTTAGTGCTTAGGATCTAGCCTTAGGCTTTTCCTTTGACTATCTTAGAGGACTAGAATTGGGACCCGCCTTTTAGAAATTCAAACCACTTCTAAACTCCCTGCAAACTCCACAAACTTGACTATAGACCCCTAATCACCTAGAGGGTTGAAATCGAAATATGGAAGTTTAAAGGATGAGTTCTATAGGACTCTTTGGCCTTAGAGGCCCTACTAGGTGGCTCTGAGTACGATGAAGGGGCTGACATACACACTACACCTACACACTACATTTCCACACACTTCCTAAAACCACACCCATACCCAACTTGACCTCTGACTCATGTAGGTGATTCACATGGATGGTCCTTAACCCCAAGCCCTTGGTAAGAGGGTTAGGAACAACATAGTGAATGCCTCGAATGAGTCCTTTCATCGCTCATATGGGCTTGAAATGGCTTCATGGCTCAACCAAAATGATTTCTTTCCACCTAAATTCACCCAATCTTCAATTTCCCAAATTTTCGATTTTTGACCCAGGGACCCTACACTCTTAGCCTACTCCAAAGCCCTTGAAATTACCCAATTTTTGCAAAATCTCCAAATTACCTAAAATTTTCCAAAATCAATCCCAAACACCTCCACATCACTCAAATTGATCATCCATACCCAAAAATACCAAAAATTCCAAGAAAACCCCCCAATACCCTCCAAATACCCAAAATACCCTTCTTGGCCTAAAAATCCAAAAATTCAGAAAATTCCCAGAAAATTCCAGAAAATCCCAAATATTCCCAATTTCATTTTGTCCAATTACACCATGGGCCAATTTTGTCAATTTACCCTACTTTTGTCAAAACCCCCAAATTGACCCATTTTAACCCAAAGTGGACCCGATGTCAAACCAAACATACCCAATTGACCCCAATTTTGGTCCAATTCAATTCTAAACTTCAATTCAACATTCCCAATACCAATTTAGACCAAATCCAAGTCCAATTTGATTGACATTTGGATCAATTTCACTTTGGGCCTTAAAGCCCGAATTTGGACCCATGACCCAAACTTAACCCAAACTCACCCAATTCAACTCCAATTAACCCCAAATCTTTTCTAAAACTTCCTTAACATCCTCATAAACAAAACACTAACATGATTTGCCCAAGATTTTGACCCGAACCCCACTCAAATTCAACCCAAAATCAAAAAGCCCGATTTTGACCTAAACCCAGAATCTAACCCAAATAGGCCCAAACCCCAAAATTAAAACCCAACCAGAGCCAAAACCTCTTTGAAACACTCCCATAAACATTTCTTAACATTTATTTTACATCAATTTCAACCCTAGCCCAACATTGGCCCAAGTTAGCCTAATTTGACCTACATTGGCCCATTTACCAAATAAACCCGAATTCGACCCGATTCGAACCCAAACCACCTTAAATCTATTTCAAATTATTCATGAAACATCCCTAAACCAAAACCAACAACTATTTGGCCCAAACTTCTACAAAAATTCCCATCCATGAACACATCCTTAAACTTAAAAGCCCACTTCCCTTAAACCTTCTTAAAAGCCCATTTCCTTGAAATTCAAAAGCCCAAATCTACCCTAAAGCCCACATGACATCTCCATTTGTCATCCATTTAATTAAATCCATTACCTAAGTCCTAAAATCATCATTGAATTATTCCAAATGAAGCCTCATGCCAAATCACCCCTAAATACTAAAATTTTCCTTAAATCCATTTCCATGAAATTGACTTTACTTTTCCCGAAGCAAATGGAGCCATGGAGCCATGCATAAGCCATATGCAAGCCATGAGAGCCTCTTTACATGTCACCATGCCATTTTGGGCAAAAGGAGGAGGCTCTTTCCTTAATTCCTAAAGGTGATTAACCACTTCCATGTTTCCAGCTAAACCATGCTTAAGCTTTAATTGTGCTTGGATGGTGACTTGACCCCTACTGATTATGCTTGAGCCAAATCACTTTTCCCTCGGCCAAAACCAGGCCTTGGGTGGTGCACCTAGCCCAAATGGGTGGGTTGACCCATTTAGGTTCAAATCCAGCCATGCCCCATTCCACTTTGGATCAAAGCCTTTACACATGTCCATGGCGATTGATTGCACAAACCTCCGGCCACGACCCACGACCTTGAGGGTGACCCATGCACTGGCGGCCGGCCACCGGGCCGCCGGGAAAACACCATGGCCGAAAGTTCACATGTGAGCCGACATTGAAATTCTCACTTGCTTGAGCTGCCCCAGTCCCAGGTGGCTACCATGGCCGATCTTCTCCTCACCGAGGCGGTGATCCGAAGCCCTAACTCCCCCAGGAGGCCTTCCACCCTCTCCTGTTCAAACCCCTCACCCTCTCGGCCAAAGGAGAGCCAAGCACAAACCTCTTGCGAAACTACGCAAAATTGTTTCGAACCCTTCACCATCACTGAGAGCGGTTGATCCCAGGTGTCGATTTGCCACTAATCCCACCAACGGAGCCCGATTTCTCGGCGAAATTCCACCCAAAACCGGGACACTTTGCCACGGTGAGCCAATCCTCAGGTTGTTGGTCCTACACCTTCATTGGACCAAGAGGAGAAGTTTCCCACTGAAAGCCCCATCTCCGGGCCACCCGGTTGCTCCGGCCTCCGAAGCTTTGTGATCGGGTGTGGTCACTTTCATAGCTAGAGCGATTCACCGGACCGGGAGACTTCATGCGGAGCTTGCTGGGACCCGATCGAAGGTGCAACAACTCTCGGATTGAAGCCACACTTCTGCGAGCTAAGGTATGAGTTAACTATTCATCCCGAGCTTCTGGAGATTCTCCATTTCAAATGCCTTAGTTCCGATGCATGTTAGCAGTATAGATGTGTTCGTCTCTTGAAGACGAATCCATAGAGCATAAGAACATGAAAATCCATTGAGAATCGAGTGAGATCTTAGGGATTTAGTGTGGACGGCTCTCGGGTGAGAACACTTGGGGACGATGAACGGATGCGCGTCCATTCGATACACGCGCGCACGGACGGCCGAGATTGCGTCGGACCGGGAGACGGTACGAGAACCGCGGGGCCGGGGCTGCGACTCGAGATGGCGGCGTCGAATGGGAGCGCGACACGCGGCGTTTCGGAGGCTGCCGAGGTTGACGCGGCGCCGCGTGGATAAATAGAAAATTAGGGTATTTTCTTATTTATTTAATTCCCTAAACTTCAAAATCCATATCTTTGTGTAGAAAAATCACAAAAATAAAATAAAAATACCCTCTTGCTCGGTGAATAGAGGAGAATAATGTGGAAAAGAAATCATTTAATTTAATTAAGTATTTTATTTTTTATGATTTATTTACTCTCTGCATACATTTAATTCTCCATGCATGTATACAATTCACCATGGCATGAGACCATAGGGCTTTTGAAGCCTCTGAACTTGGGAACATTCCCTGAATTTTCCAAGGTCGGAGGCCATCTCTGTGAAAAGTTATTTATTTTTCAAATGCATGTTGCTTGTTTTGAGTATTTTAATTCCAAAAATTAGCATGTTGTGAAATAAATTCTAGAAATATTTGGTGATGTTCCTTATGACCAGAGAACTCTAGGAAAAATAGGACTTGAGTTAATTCACTCAGATTAACCCTAATTGGCTTAAACACCCAAAATAGGTCTTTAATTAATTAGAGTTAACCAGGCATCAAATTGACTTGAAATCAATTCTCCACTGACCTTTAGGATCAGAGGAATCCACCATAAAAATTTGAAGTCAATTGGACTTGGTTAACCCCACTAATTGGGTTGATTAAGTCACTTAGCCATTTTAAACTTTAAAAATTCATAACTTTTAAAATACTTTTCAAAAATTCACCAAATTGGTTTTGGAGCCTCTCTGATATCAGGGAAACCTAAGAAAATTAAAATTTCAATTTTCTAAAAAGTTGATTTTTAATAATATTTTAATATTTTTAATAATTAAAAAATAATAAAAATCACAAAAATAATAAAATTCACCAAAATGTCACATTTTGAATTTTAATCACTTAGGAACAAATCCACATTTTTCCTAGGACTATTTAGTGAGATATTAAATTTTAAAGCCCTAGGGTAATTTTAAAATCAAAAAAAATGTATTTTCTAGCATTTTCACTAAAATAATTATTATAAATCATAGAAAAATCAAAAAATTGCAAAATTTGATTCTCTGGTTTCCTTAATATCAGAGAGATTTTTGAAAAATATAAAATCCATTTTTCAACATTTATCTTATTTTTAAATTAATTAACACTCCAAAACTCAAAATAATTATAATAAAAATAATATAATTCAAAAAATCACCAAAATTGGTCCAAGTGCTTCTCTGGTCATTAGGAATGTCCCCTAATTTTCTTAAGGACAGAAACTTTTCCCTTGGTCATGTTATCAAATTTTCCTTGAAAATCTCTATTTTTCACCAAAAATAATTATATAAATAAATTAAATACAGAAAAATCACATTTTCTCCTCTCATGTCTTTATTGACATATGAGTAAAGTCACATAAAAATTTCAAGTTCATTTGAGTTCAATTTAGTGAGTTATGAAATTATTAAGCTTAAAGGGTAAAATGGTAATTAAAATCTTTAATCCTTAATTAAAACTTTAGGTTCGATAAAAAATCAACAAGTAAAATATTTGATCCTAATCTGATTTGGATGATTGAAATTTAAATAATTAAAGGGTAGAAACCCATTAAATAATTTTAAAATGATCAAACTTTAATTAAATAATAGATTAAATTTGGAAGAATAATAAAATTGGAATTATTAAAATAAGGGATCTTTATTAGGAAGAGATTTATTCTTTAATTTAAAAATCCCTAAATTAATTATATCAACTAATATTCAATTTTTAATTAAAATGATAACTCAAATTTAAAATATTAAAAGACTTAATTAAATTATTAAACTCTTTTGAAATTTCAATTAAAATTAAAAATAAAGTAAATTAAAGATAAATTAAATTAAGATTAAATTTAAAAATTAAATTAAATTAAATTTAATAATTAAATTAAATTAAATTAAACAATTAAATTAAGTTAATTAAAATTAAATTAAATTAAATAATTAAATTAAATTAAATAATTAAACAATTAAATTAAATTAATTAAAATTAAATTAAATTAAATCAAACAATTAAATTAAATTAAATTAAAATTAAATTAAATAATTAAAATTAAATTAAATTAAATTAAATAATTAAATTAAAGTTAAATCAAATCAAATTAATTAAACACCGAAGTCAAATTAAATTGAATTATGTTAAACTAAATTAAAACTCGATTAAATTAAGTTAAATTAAATATAACATCACCTAAGACATAAAAGAAATTAAATATAAAACAACTTGAACACTATTCCAAATTTAAACTCTTTAACTTAAATCAAGTCATTTGAATACTAATTTACCCTTGAAAGCTTTGATTATTGTAACTCTAAATGAAACATTAAATGGAGTGTTACTTTACTCATAGGATATTCGAATGTCCTAGTTCACTGAGCGAGTTAACAAGACTTGAAAACCTCGGACGATCGATTCATTTATATAATTAAATTCATTTGGACTTAAAATAATTCTAGAAATATTGAAAAGATGTTTAAGATCCTTCTTAAGCACTTCCTCGATATGATAGGATATTTATAAGAACAATTGAATTTGATTATTCTTTGATGAAGAAAATCGTCCTTAAACTAAACACAAAGAACTCTAGACGTCATAGGAGATGACTAGCTATAGGATTAGGAATTTGGTAGAAAACCATAACCTTTCCCCTAGCTTTACCTAGGAACTTGTTTAAATATTCTAATTGTGTTTTAAGTGCGGCTTGGGATGACGGGAAGACCCTCCAGGTACGCTTTTATTTTATTGCAATTTACTTTCTTGCAATTTACTTTCTTGCAATTTACTTTATTGCAAATGCATTTTACTTTTCTTGCATGATAAAACAACGGTTGCATGAAAACCCACACCTTTAGGATAGCCCCTAAAGCTGAAACCAAAATTAAGTTAAAAGTCATTGCGAGATAAAATTCACCGCCACAACATTTGAAAATATAAAACAACTCGAAATTTAATCACAAACAGAACACAAAACTACAATTGCAACTAAATTAAAACGTCTCGTTGGATGATCGGGAATACCTCGGATGATGTAACCTACGTGTTGCTAACGGGATTTCCCACGGTCTAAATGAAAGTGTGGAACTCATTCGGTTGAGTTTAGCAAATTCATACGGACTAAGTGAATCCGATAAAAATAACGATGCGGAAGGATGGAACCGTGGGATCTTAACCGGTGTCGTTATAATCAACTTTAAGATTTGTTTTAATTAAAACACAAAAAACACTTGGAAATTAAGATTTTCTCTAAACCAAAACACTTCTCTCATCCCACGATTTATGATTTCTAAAACTAAACCTCTGCAACGACAAGGAGCTCGGAGCATGGTGGGCGGCACGACCATCGTCATCAGTAAAACACTGAGTCTACTTCAGCGAAAACTTTCTTAGAATTAAAACAACGAAGCCATAGGACTTCGAGGTGGCTTGCCTAGTGCAACATAAATCCTCGACTCTTCGTTAGGCATTTGCATTGCAAATTAAGCCCTAACCGGTCTTAGGATTCAGAGGTAGTCGTCCGATACGACAATAAACCCTCACATCTTCTAAAGTTATTTGTTTGATTTTATCATACAAATATAAGCCCTAATTAATTGAAATTGGCGAGATTGAAATATCAAATAAACATTAGGACTTTCCTAAATTCAAGACAAACAATAGGATAGTCGGGAAATTATCGAAGTTCACTTCGAATCGGTGATTTCTCCTACCTCTCTTCCTTTGGATTCACGAAAACAAAATGTTCCAAAATTTGATCCATTCCTATTGAAATTCCAAAATTCGATCTTTGAAAACCTTAAACTTTGAAATTCTTGAGAGCGAGATCATTGATTATTATCGAGAGTTTTCTTAGGTGATTCCGTCACTTAAGATGTAATTAACTATAGGGGCTTGCCCTTATAGGGAATTTTAAAGAACCCGGAGTAATATAAACCACTGTTTAATGTTTTCATATTAAGCGGGGAAACTTGTCGGCTTATAAAATTGGTTCGCGGACCAAACGGATGTCACAAAACTTCTAGTTTATTTGATCGAGCCCCACCATCAAGCGGTGTGTACTATCCTTAGGGATAGATACACGGTTTGTGGTGCGGTGCTCGTTTATATAAACTATTTGGGATGTGAGGTCGGTTTAATCTCATATCTTAAAACCTTCAAATTTAAAATTATTTTCAAAATCAAATACTACTTTTCAAATTATTTATTTTAATTAAATTAAAAATTCGCCGACGATTTACATTAGGCGACCCCTTTCAAAATAAAACACACTAACCTAAAAAATAATGCCGACGGGGATGCTATGTCAAAATCTTCTTCGAAGACCTTGTCCGAGGCGGTAGTCCATCCATCGTCGGTTGCATAGGGATCTATCGGAATGACGGGATCGGTTGAGATAACATTGACGGAACCTCCTTTACGGGGTTCCTTCATGTACTCCTTCGGGATTGTTATATTCCCTTTCAGAAGGTTGTCGTTGAGCCAACTTTTAAAGGTAATGCAATCTTACTATCTTGTGCCGAAGCATCGATGGTAGGGGCAAAAGTTGGGATCACCTTTCTTGTTGACTTCCTCTGGTTTTTAGGTTACGCGAGTGGAAATGCGGAGTCTTCATTAGGCTACGGAACATTTTCGATCTTGCTTCATTTTTGAACGGATATTCTCTGCTCGAAGCTCCCTTAATGTACGTTGCGGACGAGGCGGTTGTTCATCTTTGCGGAGACGATGATCGTTGGACCGGGGTTCTTGGTAATTCTGTTGTGGTTCTTTGCGGCCGTTACGGTGGTATTTGCATCGGTTGCTTGCCTTTGTCAGTCTGCTGCGATGATCCGGATTTCTTTTCGAAAGGTCTTCACCGGCTACGCTTGTCCGTCTTGTCGTGAAACTCGATTGCTTCGCCTCTTCTTGCAAGCTTCCGGCCTTGCTTAACAACTTCTCGAAAGTCTTAATAGTGATTCCTTTGAGGAGAAGTGCTATCGGGCCGTGAATGCTTTTAAGCAAGATGCTGGCTGCATGTTGTTCTTGCGGTTGTGGTTCACACTTCATGCTTAAGTTCCTCCATCGAAGTATGTAATCCACCAAAGTTTCATTCGGCCTTTGTTTCTCTACCACTAAATCACCTATAGTGATGTGGTGCTTGAGCTCCGGCGAATCGCTTGATGAAGAGGCTCTCTAGCTGCGAGAATGTCTTCATTGAACCATTGGGTGATCGCATTCCGGTCGAAGCGATTCTGACGGACTGGCGACGAAGCTGTCGGAAGAGTAGTGCATCGCTCCGCCGGCATTGCAACAAGCGGCACGAAAGTGTGCAACATCTTGTCGGGGGTTCCGGATTCCGTCGAAGGTCTTGAACAGAGGTGGTACGAAGCCTTTCGGGTATTGGACGGCGTCGAATTCTTCGGGTAAGGTCTACCGTCCGAATGGATGTCCCGCTCTTCGATTGTGCTAAGGCTTCTCGCACTTTCTTTGTTCCACCAAGTTCTTGATATCCTTTTCAGGGATCATACTTTGTGCTGTATCCTTTTTTAGCTGATCATCCCCGTTGACGGATGTAATCTCCTTTCCTCTGTCTACAATGTGAATGACCTCTAGGGGTGTCTCTCTATGTGGTTGTACTTGACTCTGGAGAGTGGCCAGAGCTACGGCCATCTCTTCCATCCTTTTCGCCATTTGAGCGATCGTGTCGTCTTTTTCTGAAGTTGTCTTCTCATCGGTTACGGCTCCTTTATTTCTGCGGCTGCGGGAGTACCTTGCGAAGGCGATGAAGCTCGTGTCTCGACCATATTGATTTACGCATATTCGTCGTCCATGAACTCCGATGAATCGATCTCATCTCCGAACTTTTCTTCTCTTTCTTTTGCCAGTCGTCGGATATCGGTTCTCGACTTTTCCATGGCGTCTTCTAGCGGAGCTTTACGTGTGTCTTTGCGGTTGTCGTGCGATAGTTGTCGGGTCCCTTTTTCACGAGTCCCCCTTATCGCGGTAGCACTTTCTTCGGATTCCGGCCTCTGGCGAGACTTTCTTTCTCGGGCTGCTGTTTCGATCTCGAGCTGCCCGGTAGTGGGACGCCATACCATCCTTCTAACGGCGGAAGGTGCTAGGACCGGATGGTGCAGTCGACCCGAATCTTTGGAAGGTGGTATCCTCCACTGATCTGTAATCCGAGACTACGACGGGCGGGCTAGCCTTCATTCTCTTGCTTGGCTTTTTGTCATGATGGCGGGCTGCGCTCGGGGCCCGAGACGGGATTTAGCGGCACCCGCCCTATCCTTCGTAGAATCTCCGATACTGGGGCGGTTTTCCTTCTTTGCTAACTTTTCTACCAAAGTTTGCGGTCGAGCGAAACGGCGTAGTTCTAGTTCTTTTCTTGCGGCTATCGTTGTAGTATGCGGGGCGAGGTAATGTGGCGACAATCTTGCGAACATTCTCCTCATCCTCTGCGGCGGAGAGGGGATGGAACACTGCTTCCTCCCAAAAGTGGTATGTAGTCGGGCGGCGGTGTATATTCGGTAGCGGTGTATATTCGGCGGTTACGGAATTTCCTCGGGAAAGCGATCTCGGCGGCTACGGCTTCTCTGGCGATCCTTCTACTTACGTTTCTTCTTTGGGTCCTTGTCGGTGACGGAATCTTTGAAGCTGGACCCGATTTCGAAAACGGAAGGTCTTACGGAAGATCCGTACCCTCCACGGTAACGGGTTTACCATAGTTACGGATTTCTTTCCCCTTTGATTTGGCGAAGTCGGGGTAGGTGCGAGAACAACTAGACCAGGTGGGGGTAGTAAGAACAGTCCTCCTGCGGACGGCAGTATTCCTCCTAGTCGGGATCCTTTGCAGGGGAGGAAACTCTTGGGTCGACCTAAGGTTGAACTCAAGCAGCGGCTCCTCAGCTTCAGATACCTTGTTCGTCAGTGCGAAGAGGGAGACGTCGGTGACTTTGACATTCGTGTTTTCAAATCCTTGCCCAAACCGGATGATCCCATTGTCGGGCAGCTCATCCTTATAGACAGCGAAGTCCGGTCCATTGGTGAAGGAGAAAATCGGTTTCGGGGCTTCCATTTGCGGGGTAGATTACGGTTGTCGGTCTAAGTTAAGCTTCTTTTCTTTAGGATGAAAAGAAAGGAATTGAAAAGAGTCAGAACTCATTCTTGTTCATGTATTTATAAGAAGGAATCATTTGTTAAAAGAGTCACTTATTAGAGGGTTTGTTTATTTAGAACGGAATGTTCGAAGGTGTAGAGAAGGTAAGGAATCCGATTCGAGTTGGAAAGGAAAAGAAAGTCTTAAGCAAGACTTCTCGACTCGAAGGATCATTCCTAAACTAACACTTATTGGGGGTCCACCCACCTCGAAATGAGGTAAAAGGATCTCGGAACCTCTCTGTTTAGGGGTGTCTAAACGGTGGCTCCTAAATCCGAGAGAATGTTGGCTATACTTATTCAAGATAGAAATGAACATAGTATTCCAACGGAAAGAAAGGTAGTTTGACCCATTAGGGACATGGATACACTACCGATTTTTGAAAGCAGAATTATTTGATTATAATGGAGAGAGGAATTTTCCCCAGCGGAGTCGCCAGAAATCTGTCGGCATATTTTTAGGTTATGTGTTTTATTTTGAAAAGTGGGTCGCCTAACAGAAGCTGTCGGCGAATTTTTAATTTAATTAAAATAAATAATTTGAAAAGTAGTATTTGATTTTGAAAATAATTTTAAATTTGAAGGTTTTAAGATATGAGATTAAACCGATCTCACATCCCAGAATAGTTTATATAAACGAGCACCGCACCATGAGCCGTGTATCTATCACTAAGGATAGACACCACTGCTTGATGGTGGGGCTCGATTAAATAAACTAGAAGATTTGTGACATCCGTTTGGTACTGCGAACCAATTTTATAAGCAGACAAAATTCCCTCGCTTAATATGAAAACATTAAACGGGGTTTATATTACACAGGTTCTTTAAAATTCCTTATAAGGGCGAGCCACATAGTTAATTACATCTTAAGTGATGGGAATCACCTAAGAAAACTCTCGATAATAATCAATAATTACGCTCTCGAGGATTTCGAAGTTTAGGTTTTTTCGATGGATTGAAATTTGGAATTTCAATAAGGAATGGATCAAATTTGGAACATTTTGTTTTGGGAATCGAAAGGAAGAAAGGTAGGAGAAATCACGGACTCGAAGCGAACTTCGGTAATTTCCGACTATCCTATTGTTTGGCTTGGATTTAGGGAAGTCTAATATTTATTTAAATGTTTTGATCCTGCCAATTTTAATTAATTAGGATTTATATTTATATGATAGGATCATACAAATAGTCTCGAAGATGTGAGGGTTTATGTCGTACCCGAACGACTACCTCGGAGTCCTAAGACCGGTTAGGGCTTAATTTGCAATGCAAGTGCCTAACGAAGAGGTTGAGGATTTATGTTGCACTAGGCAAACTACCTCGAAATCCTATGGCTTGGTTATTTAATTCTAGGAAAGTTTTCTTGAAGTAGACTCGGGTTTTCTTGATGACGATGGCCATGCTTGCCCACCATGCTCAGAGCTCCTTGTTGTTGCGAGAGGTTTAGTTTTAGAAGTCATAAATCGGGGGATGAGAAAAGTGTTTTGGTTTAGAGAAAATCTTAATTTCCGGGTGTTTTTTATGTTTTATTTAAAACAAATCTTAAAGTTGATTATAACAACACTAGGTTAAGATCCCGCGGTTCCATCCTTAGGCATCATTATTTTTATCGGATTCACTTAGTCCGGATGAATTTGCTAAACTCAGCTGAATGAGTTCCACACTTTCATTTAGACCGTGGGAAATCCAGTTAGCAACACGTAGGTTACATCATCCGAGGTATTCCGTCATCCAACGGGACGTTTTAATTTAGTTGTAATTGTAGTTTTGTGTTACGTTTGTGATTAAATTTTGAGTTGTTTTATATTTTGAAATGTTGTGGCGGTGAATTTTATCTTGCGATGACTTTTAATTTAGTTTTGGTTTCGGTTTTAGGGGCTATCCTAAAGGTGTGAGTTTTCATGCAACGGTTGTTTATCATGCAGAAAAGTAAGTGCGATACGATTAAATAAATTGCGATAATGTAAATTGCGAAAGTAAATTGCAATAAAGTAAAAGCGTACTGGAGGGTCTTCCAGTCATCCCAAGCTGCACTTAAAACACAATTAGAATATTTAAGCAAATTCTAGGTAGAGCTAAGGTAAGGGTTATGGTTTTTACGCAAATTCCTAATCCTATAGCTAGTCATTTCCTATGACGTCTAGGTCTTTGTGCTTTGGTTTGAGGACGATTTTCTTCATCAAAGAATAATTAAGTTCAATTGTTCTTATGAACATCCTATCATATCGAGAAAGTGTTTAAGAAGAATCTTAAACATCTTTTCAATATTGCTAGAATTGTTTTAAGTCCAAATGAATTTAATTATACAAATGAATTAATCGTCCAAGAATCTCGAAGTTTTGTTATCTTGCTCGGTGAACTAGGATATTTGAATGTCACATAAGTGAAGTAACATTTCATTTAATATTACGTTTAGGAGTTATGATAACTAAAGCTTTTGAGGGTAAATTGGTGTTCGAATGGTTTGTGATTTAGTTTAATTTCCATTAATGGGTTTAAATTTGGAATAGTGTTCAAGTTATTTTAGATTTATTTTGAATTCTTTATGTCTTTGGTGATGTTATATTTACTTCAACTTAATTTAATTTAATTTAATTTAATTGAGTTTTAATTTAATTTAATTCAATTTAATTCAATTTAATTTGATTTGATGTTACATTAATTAATTTGATTTGATTTAATTTTAATTTGATTTAATTTAATTTAATTTAATTTGATTTAATTTAATTTAATTTAATTTAATTATTTAATTTTATTTAATTTGATTTAATTTAATTTAATTTAATTTAATTATTTAATTTAATTTTATTTGATTTAGTTTAATTTAATTTAATTTAATTTGATTTAATTTTATTTTTTAATTTTAATTGAAATTTTTAAAAGAGTTTAATAATTTAATTTTAGTTTAATGATTAAGTCTTTTAATATTTTGAATTTGACTTCTCGTTTTAATTAAGAATTGAATATTAATGAGATAATTAATTTAGGGATTTTTAAATTAAAGAATAAATCTCTTCCTAATAATATCCCTTTAATAATTCCAATTTTATTATTCTTCCAAATTTAATCCATTATTTAATTAAAGTTTAATCATTTTAAAATTGCTTAATAGGTTTCTAGCCTTTAATTATTTAAATTTTAATCATCCAAATCAGATTAGGATCAAATATTTTACTTGTTAATGTTTTATTAAACCTAAAGTTTTAATTAAGGGTTAAAAAAAATTTAATTACCACTTTACCCTTTAAGCTTAATAATTTCATAACTCACTAAATTGAATTCAAATGAACTTGAAATTTTTATGTAACTTCACTCATATGTCGATAAAGACATGAGAGGAGAAAATGTGATTTTTCTGTATTTAATTTATTTATATAATTATTTTTTATAGAAAATAGAGATTTTCGAGGAAAATTTAATAACATGACCGAGGGAAAGTTTACTGTCACTAAAGAAAATTAGGGGACATTCCTAATGACGAGAGGACCACTTGGACCAATTTTGGTTATTTTTTAAATTATATTATTTTTATTATAATTATTTTAAATTTTGGAGTGTTAATTAATTTAAAAATAAAATAAATGTTGAAAAATGAATTTTATATTTTTCAAAAATCTCTCTGATATCAAGGAAATCATAGAAGCAAATTTTGCAATTTTCTGATTTTTCTATGATTTATTATAATTATTTTAGTGAAAATACTAGAAAATACATTTTTTAATTTTAAAATTACCTTAAAACTTTAAAATTTAATATCTCACTAAATAGACCTAAGAAAAATGTGGGGTTTGTTCCTAAGTGATTAAAAGTCAAAATGTGACATTTTGGTGAATTTTATTATTTTTGTGATTTTTATTATTGTTTAATTATTAAAAATATTAAAATATTATTAAAAATCAACTTTTTTAGAAAATTGAAATTTCAAAAGCCCTATGGTCTCATGCCATTGTGAATTGTATACATGCATGGAGAATTAAAAGTATGCAGAGAGTAAATAAATTATAAAAAATAAAATACTTGATGAAATTAAATGATTTCTTTTCGACATTATTCTCGCTTTGTTCGGCTGACGAAGGGTATTTTTATTTTATTTTTCGATTTTTCTACACGAGTTATGAATTTTTGAAGTTTAGGGAATTAAATAAATAAGAAAATACCCTAATTTTCTATTTATCCACGCGGCGTCGACTCATCCTCGGCATCTCGCGGCGCCGCGTGTCGCGGCTCCCGTTCGACGCCTCCATCGACTCGGCGCTCCGGGCCCCGCGGTTCTCGTGCGCGTCTCCTGGTCCCGACGCCATCGAGCCGTCCGCCCGCGCGTGTATTGAATGGACGGCATCCGTTCATCGTCCCGAGCGTCCTCGCCGAGAGCCGTCCACGCTAAATCCACAGATCTCGCTCGATACTCGATGGATTTTCGTGTTCTTAGGCTCTATGGATTCGTCTTGAAGAGACGAACACATCTATATGGTTATCATGCATTGAAATTAAGGCATTTGAAATGGAGAATCTCCAGAAGCTCGGGATGAAGAATCAGCTCATACCTTTGCTCAGAGAAGTGTGGCTTCATGTGGCTTGTCCATGGCTTGCATGGCTTGTCTTTGGCTTGGGGAAAGTTGAGTCAATTTCATGGAAATGGGTTTTAAGATTTTTGGATATTTTGGTGAAAATTTGCATGAAGCTTGATTTGGAATGGTTTAATTGATGATTTTGAAACTTAGGGGTGATTTTGATTAAATGGATGATGAGGGGAAGTGCCATGTGGGCTTTGGATGGATTTGGGCTTTTGAATGTGGTGAAGTGGGCTTTTAGGAAAGTTTAAGGGGAATGGGCTTTTTGATTTTAGGATGGGCATTTGGGTAAAGATTTTGTGAATAACTTTGTCAAATAAATGTCATAATTGGTTTAGGGATGTTCTATGAAGGGCTTGGAGTCAATTTGGTGTGATTTGGAGTTGAATTGGTTTGAATTTGGGTTTATTTGGTAAGTGGGCCTATGTAGGTCCAAGTGGGCCAAGTTGAGCTAATGTTGGGCTAGGGTTGAAATTGATGTAAAATCAATGTTGAGAAATGTTTATGGGAGTGTTTCAAAGAGGTTTTGACTTTGGTTGGGCTTTGATTTTGGGGTTTGGGCTCATTTGGGTTAGGTTTGGGTTTAGGTCAAAATAGGGTCTTTTAGCTTTGGGTTGAGTTTGAGTGGGGTTTGGGTCTAAATTTTGGGCAAATCATGTTAGTGTTTTGTTTGTGGGAATGTTAAGGAAGATTTAGAAAATATTTGGGGTTAATTGGAATTGAATTGGGTGAGTTTGGGTTAGGTTTGGGTCATGGGTCCAAATTGGGCTTTAAGGCCAAAAGTGAGATTGGATCCAAATGTCAATCAAATTGGACTTGGATTTGGTCTAGATTGGTATTGAGGATATTGAATTGAAGTTTAGAATTGAATTGGACCAAAATTGGGGTCAATTGGGTAGGTTTAGTTTGACATTGTGTTCACTTTGGGTTAAAATGGGTCAAATTGGGGGTTTTGACAAAAGTAGGGTAAATTGACAAAATTGGCCCATGGTGTAGTTGGACAAAATGAAATTGGGAATATTTGGGATTTTTTGGAATTTTCTGGGAATTTTCTGAATTTTTTGGACTTTTGGGTCAAGAGGGGTATTTTGGGTATTTGGAGGGTATTGGGAGGTTTTCTTGGAATTTTTGGTATTTTTGGGTATGGATGATCAATTTAAGTGATGTGGAAATGTTTGGGAATGATTTTGGAGAATTTTGGGTAATTTGGAAATTTTTGAGAATTTGGGTAATTTCGGGGGTTTTGGGTAAGCTAAGCGGGTGTAGGGTCCCCGGGATCAAAAATTGAAATTTTGGGAAATTGAAGATTGGGTGGATTTAAGTGGAAAAAAGTCATTTTGGTTGAGCCATGAATCCATGTCAAGCCCATATGAGTCATGAAGGGACTCATTTGAGGCATTCACTATGTTGTTCCTAACCTGCTTAGCGAGGGCTTAGGGGTTAAGAACCATCCATGTGAATCACCCACATGAGTCGGGAGGTCGAGTTAGGTATGGGTGTGTGAAAGTGTAGTGTATAGGTGTAGTGTATAAATGTAGTGTGTGTGTAAGCCGGCCCCTTCACCGGACCAGGGCCGCACGGGGCGGTCTAAGGCCCGAAGAGTCACATAGGAACTCATCCTTTAAACTTCCACATTTGATTTCGACCCTCCAGGTGATTAGGGGTCTACGAGTCGAGTTTGTAGAGTTTGCGGGGAGTTAAGAAGTGGTTTGAATTTCTAAAAGGTGGGTCCCGATTCTAGTCCTGCAAGACGGTCGAAGGAAAAGCTGAGGCTAAATCTGAAATACTTAAAGAGAAGAAGAAGACCTCATCGAAAATGAGGTCGACAAGCTCGTATCGAGGCGGTTTGGATGCTTGTCTAAAATCTTTTTGAAGACCTCGTCCGAGCGGTAGTCCATCCATCGTCGGTCGTATAGGGATCCATCGGAACGATGAGATCGGTCGAGATAACATTGACGGAACCTCCTTTACGGGGTTCCTTCGTGTACTCCTTCGGGATTGTTATATTCCCTTTCAGAAGGTTGTCGTTGAGCCAACTTTTGAAGGTAATGCAATCTTCATCTTGTGTCCAAGCATCCAGGTGATAAGGGAAAAAGTTGGGATCACATTTCTTGTTGACTTCTTACGGTCTCTTATTCTCTGCAGCTTGGAAATGCGGAGTCTTCATCGGACTACGGAACATTTTCGGCCTTGCCTCATTCTTGAATGGATATTCCACTGCTCGAAGCTCCCTTAATGTACGTTGCGGACGAGGCGGATGTTCATCTTGTGGAGATGAGTGATAGTTAGGTCGGGGTTCTTTGGTAATTACGGTTGAGGTTCTTTGCGGCCATTCGGACGATATTTGTATCGGTTGTTTGCTTTTGTCGATTGTTGCAACAATCCGGATTTCTTTTCGAAAGTCTTCGCGGGCTTTTGCTTGTACGTCTTGTCGGCGAAACTTAATTGTTTCGCCTCCTCTTCAAGCTCCGGCCTTGCTTAACAACTTCTCGAAAGTCTTAATAGTGAATCCTTTGAGGAGAAGTCTTTATCGGGCCGTGAATGCTTTTAAGTAAGATGTCGGTCGCATCTTTGTTCTTGTAGTTGTGGTTCGGACTTCATGCTTAAGTTCCTCCATCGAAGTATGTAATCCACCAAAGTTTCGTTCGGCACGCTTCTCTACCACTAAATCACCTATAGTGATGTGGTGCTTGAGCTCCGACGAATCGCTTGATGAAAAGGTTTTCTAGTTCGAGAACGTCTTCATCGAACCATTCGGTAATTTTGCATACCGATCAAAGGCGATCCACGACGAGTGCGCGACGAGCGCGTCGGAAGAGTAATGCATCGCTCCCGCCGGTATTGCAACAAGCGGCACGAAAGTGTGCAACATGCTTGTCGGGGGTTCCGGTTCCATCGAAGGTCTTGAACGGAGGTGGTACGAAGCCTTTCGGGTATTGGACGGCGTCGAATTCTTACGGGTAAGGTCTGCCGTCCGAATGGATGTCCCGCTCTTTGATTGTGCTAAGGCTTCTCGCACTGCTTTGTTCCACGAAGCTTTTGATATCTTTTACGGAATCATGCTTTGTGTTGTATCTTTCTTTAGGCGATCATCCCAGTTGACGGATGTAATCTCCTTTCCTCCGTCTACGATATGAATGAACTGCGGGGTGTCTCTCTTTGGGGTTGCACTTGACTGCGGAGAGTGGCTAGGGTTACGACCATCTCTTCCATCTTCTTCGCCATTTGGGCGATCGTATCGTCTTTCTCTTGAAGGCTGCCTCCTCATCGGTTCGACTCCTCTCTTTCTGCGAGCTGCGGGAGCACCTTGTGAAGGCGACGAAGCTCGTGTTTCGACCATGTTAATTTACGCATACTCATCGTCCATGAATTCAGATGAATCGATCTCGTCTCCGAATTTCTCATCTCTTTCTTTTGCTAGTCGTCGAATATCGGTCCTCGGCTTTTCCATAACGTCCTCTAGCGGTCTTTTACGTGCATCCTCGCGGTTGTCGTGCGATAGCTGTCGGGTTCCCTTCTCGCGAGTCCCCTTCGGCTGCGGTGGCGCTTTCTTCGGATTCGAGTCTCTGACGAGACTTTCCTTCTCGAGCTGTTGTTTCGATCTTAGCGTCCAGGTAGTGGGACGCCATACCATCCTTCTAGCGGTAGAAGGTGCAGGACCGAGATGGTGCAGTCGACCGAATCTTTGGAAGGTGGTATCCTCACTGTCTGCGACCACGAAACAACGATAGGCGGACTAGCCTTCATCCTTTTATTTGACTTTTACGTAACGATGGTAGGTTCTACTCGTGGCCCGAGATGGGATTTGGCGGCACCCGCCACATCCTTCTTAGAATCTCCGATACGGGGCATTTCTCTTTCTTTGCTAGCTTCTCGATCACAGTCTGTAGTCGGGCAAATGGTGTGATCCTAGCCCTTTTCTTTCTGTTGTCGTTGTAGTATGCGGGTCGAGGTAATGTAGAAATAATCATGCCGACATTTTCCTCGTCAACTGCGGCGGAAAGGGGATGGAATCTACTTCCTTCCAAAAAAGGTGTATCTTCAGGCAATGGTATGTATTCAGGTAGTGGTGTGTACTCAGGGATTTCTGGGATTTCCTCCAGGAAAGCAACTTCGGCGGCTACGGCCTTCACGGCGATCTTCCTACTTCGTTCCTTCTTTGGGTCCGTGTTAGTGATGGAATTCTTGAGCTAGACCCGATTTCAAAAACGAAGGTCTCGCGAGAAAAGTACGCACCCTCCACGGTAACGGGTTCACCATAGTTACGGATTTCCTTCCCCTTTAATCTGGCAGAAGCCGGGGTAGGTGCAGAGACAACTAGACCAGTGGGGGTAGCAAGAACAGTCCTTCTGCGGACAGCAGTACTCCTCTCAGTCGGAATCTTTTGCACTTCTCAGCTTCAGATACTTTGTTTGTCAGCGCGAACAGGGAAACGTCGGTGATCTTGACATTTGTGTTCTTGAATCCTTGTCCAAACCGGATGATCCCATTGTCGGGCAGCTCATCCTTGTAAACAGCGAAGTCCGATCCATTGGTGAAGGAGAAAATCGGCTTTGGGGCTTCCATTTTCGGGGCGGATTCGATTGTCGGTCCCGAGTTATGCTTCTTCTCATCGGGACGAAAAGAAAGGAATCGAAAAGAGTCCGAACACATTCTTGTTCATGTATTTATAAAAAAGGAGTTATTTGTTAAAAGAGTCATTCATTAGAGGGTTTGTTTATTTAGAACGAAATGTTCAAAGGTGTAGAGAAGGTAATGAATCCGATTCAGACTTGGAAAGGAAGAGAAAGCCTTATGCAAGACTTCTCGACTCGGAGGATCACTCCTAAACTAACACCTATTGGGGGTCCGCCCACCTCGGAAATGAGGTAAAAGGATCTCGAGAACCTCTCTGTTTAGGGGTGTCTAAGCGGTGGCTCCTAAATCTAGAGAATGTTGGCTACACTTGTTCAAGGTAGAAATGAACATAGTACTCCAACGGAAAGAAGGGTAGTTTGATCCACTAGGAATATGAATACACTACCGATTTTTGAAAGCAGAATTATCTGATTAAAAATGGAGAGAGGAATCGTCCCCAGCGGAGTCGCCAGAAATTGTACGGCTTATTTTAGGTTAGGTTGTGTTGTATTTTGAAAAGGGGTCGCCTACAGAAATTGTCGGCGAATTTTTTTTTATTTAATTTAAATAAATAATTTGAAAAGTAGTATTTGATTTCTGAAAATAATTTTTAAATTTGAAGATTTTAAGATATGAAATAAAACCGATCTCACATCCCAAATAGTTTATATAAACGAGCACCGTACCACGAGCCGTGTATCTATCCCGAAGAATAGGCACACTTGCTTGACGATGGGGCTCGATTAAATAAACTAGAAGATCTGTGACATCCGTTTGGTACGCGAACCAATTTTATAAGCAGACAAATTCCACTGCTAATATGAAAGCATTAAACGGGGTTTATATTACCTCGGTTCTTTAAAATTCCCTATAAAGGCAAGCCCACATAGTTAATTACATCTTAAGTGACGGGAATCACCTAAGAAAACTCTCGATAATAATCAATAATTCTGCTCTCAAGAGTTTCAAAGTTTAAGGTTTTCAAAGGATTGACTTTTGGAATTTCAATAGGGAATGGATCGAGTTTGGAACATTTTGTTTTGGGAATTCAAAGGAAGAAAAGGAGGAGAAATTATAGATTCGAAGCGAACTTCGATAATTTCCCAACTATCCTATTGTTTGGCTTGAATTTAGGAAGATCCTAATATCTATTTAATGTTTTGATCTTGCCAATTTTAATTAATTAGGACTTATATTTATATGATAGAATCATACGAAACGACACTGGAAGATGTGAGGGTTTATGTCGTATCGGACGACTACCTCGGAATCTAAGTCCGGTTAGGGCTTAATTTGCAATGCGAATGCACTAACGAAGAGGTTGAGGATTTATGTTGCACTTAGAGCAAACTACCTCGAAATCCATGGCTTTGGTTATTTAACTCTACAGAAAGTTTCTTTGAAGTAGACTCGGGTTTTCGCGATGACGATGGCCGTCTTTGCCCACCATGCTCCGAACTCCTTGTTGTTGCAGAAGATTAGTTTTAGAAGTCATAAATCAGGAGATGAGAAAAGTTTTTTGGTTTAGAGAAATCTTAATTTCCAAGTGTTTTTTGTATTTTAATTAAAACAAATCTTAAAGTTGATTATAACGACACCGTTAAGATCCGCGGTTCCATCCTTCGGCATCGTTATTTTTATCGGATTCACTTAGTCCGGATGAATTTGCTAAACTCAGTTGAATAAGTTCCACACTTTCATTTAGGCCAGTGGGAAATCCAGTTAGCAACACGTAGGTTACATCATCAGAAGTATTCCAGATCATCCAACAAGACGTTTTAATTTAGTTGTAATTGTAGTTTTGTGTTACTGTTTGTGATTAAATTTTGAGTTGTTTTATATTTTGAAATGTTGTGGCGGTGAATTTTATCTTGTAACGACTTTTAATTTAGTTTTGGTTTCGGTTTTAGGGGCTACCACTAGAGGTGTGGGTTTTCATGCAACGAGTTGTTTATCGTACGAGAAAAGTAAGTGCGATGCGATTAAATAAATTGCAATAAAGTAAATTGCGATAAAATAAAAGCGTACACGGAGGGTCTTCCCGTCATCCCGAGCTTCACTTAAAACACGATTAGAATATTTAAGCAAGTTCCTAGGTAAAGGCTAAGGGAAGGGTTATGGTTTTTTACCGAAGCTCACAATCACATAGTTAGTCGTTTCTGTGACGTCTAGGTTTTTGTGTTTTGGTTTGAGGACGATTTTCTTCATCGAAAGAATAATTAAGTTCGATTGTTCTTATGAACATCCTATCATATCGAGGAAGTGCTTAAGATAAATCTTAAACATCTTTTGATATTTTTAGGATTGTTTTAAGTCAAATGAATTTAATTATACGAAATGAATTAATCGTCAGGAATTCAATTTTTTTGTTGTTATCTTGCTCGAGTGAGCTAGGACATTTGAATATCACTATAAGTGGAGTAACATTTCATTTAATGTTCTATTTAGGAGTTATGATAATAAAAGTTCTCGAGGGCAAATTTGTGTTCAAATGATTTATGATTTAGTTTAATCTCAGTTATCGGATTTAAATTTGGAATAGTGTTCAAGTTGCTTTATATTTAATTTTTTTCATGTCTTAGGTGATGTTATTTTTAATTTAATTTAACTTTAATTTAATTTAATTTAATTTTAATTTAATTTAATTTAATTCAATTTAGTTTGATTTGATGTTAAATTAATTTCGTTTAATTTGATTTAATTTCTTTTAATTTAATTTTAATTTGATTTAATTTTAATTTAATTTAATTTAATTTAATTTAATTTAATTTGTTTTAATTTAATTTAATTTAATTTAACATTTTTTTAATTTAATTTAGTTTAATTTATTTATTTAATTTTATTTATTTATTTAATTTAATTTAATTTAATTCAATTTATTTGTTTGATTTAATTTAATTTAATTTTTCAATTTAATTTTATTTTTAATTTTAATTTAATTGAAAATTTAAAAAGAGTTTAATAATTTAACTTTTTAATTTAATTTTAATGATTAAGTCCTTTAACATTTTAAAATTTAAATTTGAATTATCATTTTTAATTAGGAAGTAAATATTATTGATATGATTAATTTAGGGATTTTTAAATTAAAGAATAAGTCTCTTCCTAATAATATCCCTATCTTAATAATTCCAATTTTATTATTCTTAGAATTTAATCGATTATTTAATTAAGGTTTATTTTAATTATCTTCAAATTGTTTAATAGGTTTCTACCCTTTAATTATTTAAATTTCAATCATCCAAATCAGATTAAGATCAAATATTTTATTTGTTAATTTTATTAAACCTAAAGTTTTAATTAAGGGTTAAAAAAAAATTAATTACCACTTTGCCCTTTAAGCTTAATAATTTCATAACTCACTAAATTGAGCTTAAATGAACTTGAAATTTTTTATGTGACTTCACTCATATGCCAATGAAGACATGAGAGGAGAAAATGTGATTTTTCTGTATTTATTTTATTTATATAATTTTTTTTGGTGAAAAATAGGAATTTCCAAGGAAAATTTAATAATATGACCAAGGGAAAGTTTCTGTCCTTAAGAAAATTATGGGACATTCTTAATGACCAGAGGACTACTTGGACCAATTTTGGTGATTTTTTGAATTATATTATTTTTATTATAATTATTTTAAGTTTTGAATTATTAATTAATTTAAAAATAAAATAAAGGTTGAAAAATGAAATTTATATTTTTCAAAAATCTCTCTGATATCAAGGAAATCAGAGAATCAATTTTCACAATTTTCTGATTTTTCTTTGATTTATTATAATTATTTTAGTGGAAATGCCAAAAAAATGTATTTTTTAATTTTTAAATTACCTTAGGGCTTTAAAATTTAATATCTCATTAAATAGACCTAAGAAAAATATGGGGTTTGTTCCTAAGTGATTAAAATTCAAAATGTGAAGTTTTGGTGAATTTTATTATTTTTATGATTTTTATTATTTTTTAATTATTAAAATATTAAAATAATACAAAAAATCAACTTTTTTAGAAAATTGAAATTTTAATTTTCTTAAATTCCCCTGATATCAGAGAGGCTCCAAAACCAATTTGGTGAATTTTTGAAAAGTATTTTGAAAGTTATGAATTTTTAAAGTTCAAATTGACTAAATGGCTTAATCGACCCATTTAGTAGGAGCTAACAAGTCAAATTGACTTCAAATTTTTATGGTGGGTTCCTCTGATCCTAAAAGTCAGTGGAGAATTGATTTTAAGTCAATTTGATGTATGGTTAACTCTAATTAATTAGGGATCTATTTTGGGTGTTTAAGCCGATTAGGGTTATTTTAAATGAGTTAACTTCGAAACTTATTTTTCTAGGGTCCTCTAGTCATAAGAGACATCACCAAATTTTCCTAGAATTTATTTCACAACATGCTAATTATTGGAATTAAAATACTCGAAAATAGTAACATGAATTTGAAAAATCGATAACTTCTCATAGGGATGGCCTACGACTTTGGAAAATTCGAGAGAATGTTCCCAAATTCGGAGGCTTAAAGCCACATGATCTCGTGCCATGGTGAATTTCCTATATGCATGGAGAATTAAAACAATGCGAAGGGAAATAAATCATTAAAAATAAAATACTTGATGAAATTAAATGATTTCTTTTTCACATTATTCTCCTACATTCAGCTGACGAGAGGGTATTTTTATTTTATTTTTCTGATTTTTCTACACAAAGTTATGCATTTTTGAAGTTTAGGGAATTAAATAAATCGAGAAAATCCCTAATTTTCTATTTATACGAGTCGGCGCCGCGTCGGCCTTAACATCTCCGAAGTGCCGCGTGGCGCGCTCCCGTTCGACGCCGCCGCTCAAGTCGGCGGCCGGGTCCCGCCTTCAGCGTATCATCCGTTGATCCGACCTAATCCGGCGCGTCCGTCCGCTCGTGTATTAAATGAACGGCATCAGTTCATCGTCCCCAAGCATCCTCGCCGAGAGCCGTCCGCACTAAAACCACAAGAACTCGCTCGATACTTAACGGATTTTCGTGTTCTTGTGCTCCATGGATTCGTCTTGAAGAGACGAACACATCTATACGGTGATCATGCATTGAAATTAAAGCATTTGAAATGGAGAATCTCCGGAAGCTCGGGATGAAGAATTAGCTCATACCTTTGCTCGGAGAAGTGTGGCTTGATCCGAGGGTTGTGTCACCTTCGATTGGATCCGACAAGCTCCGGATGAAGTCTCACGGTGCGGTGAATTGCACAGGTAGGATTTCGACCACGGCCGATCACTAAGCTTGGAGAGTCTGGAGCAAGCTAGGTGGCTTGGAGATGGGGCTTTCGGTGGGGAACTTCTCCTCTTGGTCGGTGAAGGTGTAGGACCGGTCGATTTGAGGATTGGCTCGCTTGTGGAGAAGTGTCCTGGTTTCGGGTGGAATTTTAGGTGAGAAATTGAGTTACGTTGGTGGGGATTAGAGGCGAATTAGCACTAGGGATCAAGCTTGCTGCAAGTATGGAGAGTGATGCGGAGCAATTTTGGCGAGTTTCGGTAAGGTACGGTTCGGCACCTCTCATGGCCGAGAGGGGGTGGTGTTTAAATAGAGGTGGGCTGGAGGGCCTCCCGGGGAGAGTTAGGGCTTGGGATCGAGTTGCTCTTGGCGAGAAGAGCATTTGCAGTGGCCGTGCGGGATGGGGCGGCTCGGCGGTGAGAATTCCGAGTTTGGGCTCACATGTGAGCTCTCGGCACTAGTGGTTTCCGGCGGTGCGTGGTGGTGGCCGGCGGAGTCGGAGTCACTTTTGTCATCGGGGAGGTCGGGGCTGGAGCTTAGTGCGATCGATTGCCGATGCCATGTGTAAAGAGCTTGGATTGAAATGGAATGGGGGAAGGCCATTTTGGGTTCAAATGAGTCGACCCATGATTTTGGGCTAGGTTCACCACCCGAGGCCTGGTTTTGGGTGAAAAGGATCACTTGGGTCGGCCAGAGAAAATGGTGTGGTCTCCATCCATGATGAGGTGGCTAAGCATGGTTTAGTGTGTGACATGCTTAAGGTAAAAAAGGGTTTAAGAAGGATTAGAAAAGGGGGCCCTCCTTTTGCCATTAATGGCTTGATCACATGTCAAACCTTCCATGGCTCCATGTGGCTTGTCCATGGCTTGCATGGCTCACATTTGGCTTGGGAAAAGTTGAGTCAATTTCATGGAAATGGATTTAAGAAAAATTTTCGTATTTAGGGGTGATTTGGCATGAGGCTTGATTTGGAATTATTTGATGATGGGATTAGAACTTAGGGAATGGCTTTGATTAAGTGGATGGCAAATGGAAATGTCATGTGGGCTTTAGGGTAGATTTTGGGCTCTTTGAAATGGTTTTAGATGGGCTTTTAAAATGGTTTAGGGAAGTGGGCTTTTGGATTTTAAAATGGATTTTAGGATGAAATTTTGGTAAAGTCTTGGGCCAAATAATTGTTGGGTTTAGCTCATGGATGTGTCATGAGTGACTTGGAGCAAATTGGGAGTGATTTGGGTTTGAATTGGGTTGAATTTGAGCTTCTTTGGTAAATGGGCCAATATAGGTCAAAGTGGGCTAACTTGGGCCAATGTTGGGCTAGGGTTGAAATTGATGTAAAATTAATGTTGGGAAATGTTTATGGGAGTGTTTCAAAGAGGTTTTGACTTTGGTTGGGCTTTGATTTTGGGGTTTGGGCTTATTTGGGTTAGGTTTGGGTTTAGGTCAAAATAGGGCCTTTTAGCTTTGGGTTGAAGTTGAGTGGGGTTTGGGTCTAAATGTTGGGCAAATCATGTTAGTGTTTTGTTTGTGGGAATTTTAAGGAAGATTTAGAAAAGATTTGGGGTTAATTGGAGTTGAATTGGGTGAGTTTGGGTTAGGTTTGGGTCATGGGTCCAAATTGGGCTTTAAGGCCAAAAGTAAAATTGGATCCAAATGTCAATCAAATTGGACTTGTATTTGGTCTATATTGGTGTTGGGAATGTTGAATTGAAGTTTAGAATTGAATTGAACCAGGATTTGGGTCAATTGGGTAGGTTTGGTTTGACATTGGGTTCACTTTGGGTTTAAAATGGGTAAAATTGGGGGTTTTGATAAAAGTGGGGTAAATTGACAAAATTGGCCCATGGTGTAGTTTAACAAAATGAAATTGGGAATATTTGGGATTTTCTGGAATTTTCTGGGAATTTTCTGAATTTTTAGATTTTTGGGTCAAGAGGGGTATTAATGATATTTGGAGGGTATTGGGAGGTATTTTTGGAATTCTTAGTATTTTTAGCTATGAATGATCAATTTGAGTAATGTGGAAATGTTTAGGAATGATTTTGGAGAATTTTGGGTGATTTGGAAATTTTTGAGAAATTTGGGTAGTTTAAGCGGGTGTAGGGTCCCGGGGGTCAAAAATTGAAAATTTGGAAAACTGAAGATTGGGTGAATATAAGTGGAATAAAATCATTTTGGTTGAGCCATGAAGCCATATCAAGCCCACATGAGCCATGAAGGGACTCATTTGAGGCATTCAACATGTTGTTCCTAACCCTCTTGCTGAGGGCTTAGGGGTTGAGGACCATCCAGTGTGAATCACCTACATGAGTCGGAAGGTCGAGTTAGGTATGGGTGTGGTTTTAGGAGATGTGTGAAAGTGTAGTGTATAAATGTAATGTGTGTGTAAGTCGGCCCCTTCACCGGACCGGGCCACCCGGGCGGTCCTGAGGCCGAAGAGTCCTATAGGAACTCATCCTTTAAACTTCCGCATTTGATTTCGACCCTGCAGGTGATTAGGGGTCTACGGTCGAGTTTGTGGAGTTTGCAGGGATTTAAGAAGTGGTTTGAAATTCTAGATGGTGGATCCCAATTCTAGTCCTCTAAGATAGTCAAAGGAAAAGCCTAAGGCTAGATCCTAAGTACTAAAAAGAAGAAGAGAAGACCTCATCAAAAATGAGGTCAACAATCACATCATCAGGCTTATATAAAAACATTAAACACACCAAACATGAACTCACAAGAACACTAACATAACACATAAGACACTAAACAAATAGAAACAAAACACTTTTAATTTCACTCTCCATTAGGTGGAATATAACCAGGACCACTATTATTCTCATTTGATCCTTCAGGAATATAAATTTCATAGAACGGGCGATCATTGTTCATTCTTATATCATCTTCTTCAATCCATTTGTTCTTCACAAACATCGCCTTATCTATTTCTTCCACATACCTTGAATGATTGAATTGCATCTTGAGTTTCCATCCCATGTGATCCAGATGTAAAGTAATATCATTGATCTTTACTTCCATTGAAGTCACTTAGGCTTCAATTTTTGCAATCATCTCTGCAATACCTTGAATGCTAACAGCCAGATATCCATTAAATAACTCCTTAGCATTATCACTAATGAACTTACTTTTATCATAATCTTGTTTCTTCTTCATCTCGTTCTCTCAGGTAGACATGGTGCTCAAAATTCTCTTCTTAGACTTCAGAAATGAAAATAGGACTTGGGGCAAGTGTTTTCCTTAAGTTAGGACATTTTTATAGACTTGGGAGAAGCTAGAATATTCTCTAACACGTTTAGAATCTCCTAAATAACTCCCAAAACTTATCCCCCATGATCTAGGCTCTAAATTCACATTTTTCACGTTTTTTATAACTGTGGCGCCTAAGCGCCAACTAGTCGGCGCTTAGCGCGGTCTGCGATTTAGCACGGAGTACTGCTAAGTGTCCAAATTCTCATTCTGACTTTTTCAAATCATCAATTAAGGTCAAATAAACTCCACTTAAGTTTAAAAACTCCAAATTACTACCACTAAAAATATAAAAACAAAGCAAACAAAACACATAAAACAAACATAAAGCAAACACATCGATAAATATGGGTTGCCTCCCACAAAGCTCTTGTTTTAACGTCTTCAGCCTGACATACCCAGAACTCATACTAAGTGACCCAACATTAAATTCTTATCAGATTTAGATTTATTGACCGAAAAATATGGTTTAAGTCTATGTACGTTAACTTTAAATATTTTTCCAGTCTTGGGATCTTGAATATCTACAGCTCCATAAGAATAAACTTTTATCACAATGAATGGACCCATCCACCTGGACTTAAGTATTCCAGAACATATTCTCAATCTAGCATTATACAACAAAACTTGTTGTCCTGGTACAAGATTTTTGGTAAGAATCTTTCGATCATGCCATAACTTCATCTTTTCCTTATAAATCTCAGCATTTTCATAAGATTCATTCCTTATTTCTTCAAGCTCATTAAATTGCAATAATATCTTTTCAGCAGCATCTTTCAAATTATAATTGAACTCTTTAATAGCCCAATAAGCCTTATGCTCAAGTTCAAAAGGTAAATGACAAGTTTTTCCAAAAATCGGCTATATGGGGACATTCTATAGATGTTACGTAAGCGATCATATAGACCCACGAAGCATAATCCAGTTTAATTGACCAATCCTTTCTATTTGGATTAACAGTTTTTTCCAATATTCTTTTAATTTCACGATTAGATAATTCAACCAAACCACTTGTCTGCGGATGATAAGTAGTAGCAATGTGATGATTAATATGATATTTCTTTGCTAACTTCTCAATAATCGCATTTCTAAAATGACTTCCTCCATCAGTTATGATTACTCTTGATATTCCAAATCTGCAAAATATATTCTTCTCTAAAAACTTTGCAACACTTTGAGCATCACATCGAGGTAAAGCAATAGCTTCAATCCATTTGGAAACATAGTCTACTTACATCAAAATATAAATATTTCCGAAAGATGGTGTAAATGGTCCCATAAAATCTAATCCCCAAACATCAAATATTTCAACTTCCAACATATAATTGAGGGGCATTGTCGGCATATTTTTTAGGTTGTGTGATATTTTGAAAAGGAGTCGCCTAACAGAAGTTGTCGGCGAATTTAAATTTAATTTAAATATATATATATAATTTAGAAAGTAGTATTTGATTTTGAAAATAATTTTAAATATGAGATTAAACCGATCTCACATCCCAGAATAGTTTATATAAACGAGCACGCACCACGAGCCAGTGTATCTATCCCCGAGGATAGACACACTGCTTGATGGTGGGGCTCGATCAAATAAACTAGAAGTTTTTGTGACATCCGTTTGGTACGTGAACCAATTTTATAAGTCGACAAATTCCCTAGCTTAATATGAAAGTATCGAAACGGGGTTTATATTACACGGGTTCTTTAAAATTCCCTATAAGGGCGAGCCACTATAGTTAATTACATCTTAAGTGACGGGGATCACCTAAGAAAACTCTCGATAATAACCAGATAATTCTGCTCTCGAGAATTTCGAAGTTTAAGTTTTCGAGGATTGAATTTTGGAATTTCGATAGGGAATGGATCAAATTTGGAACATTTTGTTTTGGGAATCCAAAGGGAGAAAGGTAGGAGAAATCACGGATTCGAAGCGAACTTCGGTAATTTCCGACTATCCTTTTGTTTGGCTTGAATTTAGGAAAATCCTAATGTTTATTTAGTATTTCAATCTTGCCAATTTTAATTAATTAGGGCTTATATTTGTATGATAAAATCAAACAAATGGCCTAGAAGATGTGAGGTTTTATTGTCGTATCGGACGACTACCTCGGAATCCTAAGACCGGTTAGGACTTGATTTGCGATGCAAATGCCTAACGAAGAGTTGAGGATTTATGTTGCACTTAGCGAAGCTACCTCGAAGTCCTATGGCTTTGTTGTTTAATTCTAAGAAGGTTTCTTGAAGTAGGTTTAAGTTTCTTGCGACGACGATGGCCGTCTTGCCCACCATGCTCCGAGCTCCTTGTTGTTGCGGAGGTTTAGTTTTAGAAATCATAAATCGGGGGATGAGAGAAGTGTTTTGGTTTAGAGAAGTCTTAATTTCCAAGTGTTTTTTTTATTTTGATTAAAACAAATCTTAAAGTTGATTATAACGACACAGGTTAAGATCCACGGTTCCATCCTTCGGCATCATTATTTTTATCGGATTCACTTAGTCCGGATGAATTTGCTTAAACTCAGCTGAATGAGTTCCACACTTTCATTTAGACCGTGGGAAATCCCGTTAGCAACACGTAGGTTACATCATCCGAGGTATTCCCGATCATCCAACGGGACGTTTTAATTTAGTTGCGATTGTAGTTTTGTGTTACGTTTGTGATTAAATTTTGAGTTGTTTTATATTTTGAAATGTTGTGGCGGTGAATTTTATCTTGCAATGGCTTTTAACTTAGTTTTGGTTTCGGTTTTAGGAATTTATCCTAAAAGTGTGGGTTTTCATGCAACGGTTGTTTTATCATGCGAGAAAAGTAAAGTGCATACTGCAATAAAGTAAATTGCGAAAGTAAATTGCGATAAAGTAAATTGCGATAGAGTGAATTGCAATAAAATAAAAGCGTACTGGAGGGTCTTCACGTCATCCAAGCTGCACTTAAGACACGATTAGAATATTTAAGCAAGTTCTAGGTAAAGCTAAGGGAAAGGTTATGGTTTTCTACCAAATTCCTAATCACTATGGCTAGTCAGTCTCTATGACGTCTAGGTTCTTTGTGTTTTTGTTTGAAGACGATTTTCTTCATCGAAGAACAATTAAATCCGATTGTTCTTATAAATATCTATCATATTGAGGAAGTGCTTAAGAAGAATCTTAAACATCTTTTCGATATTTCTAGGATTGTTTTAAGTCCAAATGAATTTAATTATATAAATGAATCAATCGTCCGAGGTTTTCGAGTTTTGTTAACTTGCTAGGTGAATTAAGACATTTGAATATCTTATGAGTGAAGTAGCACTTCATTTAATGTTTCATTTAGGAGTTATAATAATCAACGCTTTCAAGGGTAAATTAGTATTCAAATGATTTGATTTAAGTTAAAGAGTTTAAATTTGGAATAGTGTTCGAGTTGCTTTATATTTAATTTCTTTTATGTCTTAGGTGATGTTTTATTTAATTCAATTTAATTTAATTGAGCTTTAATTTAACTTAATGTAGTTTAATTTAATTTGATTTGATGTTTAATTAATTTGATTTAATTTAATTTAATTATTTAATTTAATTTAATTTAATTTCATTTAATTCAACTTGATTTAATTTGTTTAATTTAATTTAATTTAATTTAATTTGATTTAATTTTTTTTTATTTAATTTAATTTAATTTAATTATTTAATTTAATTTAATTTAATTTTATTTTATTTTATTTTAATTTAGTTTAATTTTAATTTAGTTTAATTTAATTTAAATTTAATTTTAATTTCATTTTTTAATTTTAATTGAAATTTTAAAAGAGTTTAATGATTTAATTAAGTCTTTTAATATTTTAAATTTGAGTTATCATTTTAATTAAGAGTTAAATATTAATGATATGATTAGTTTAGGGATTTTTTAGATTAAAGAATAAATCTCTTCCTAATAAATATCCCTTATTTTAATAATTCCAATTTATTATTCTTCCAAATTTAATCTATTATTTAATTAAAGTTTAATTATTTTAAAAAAAATGTTTAATGAGTTTCTACCCTTTAATTATTTAAATTTCAGTCATCCAAATTAGATTAAGATCAAATATTTTACTTATTAATTTTATTAAACCTAAAGTTTTAATTAAGGGTTAAAAGAAAAAAATTTAATTACCATTTTACCCTTTAAGCTTAATAATTTCATAACTTACTAAATTGAACTCAAATGAACTTGAAATTTTTATATGACTTCACTCATATGTCAATAAATACATGAGAGGAGAAAATGTGATTTTTCTGTATTTAATTTATTTATATAATTATTTTTGGTGGAAAATAGAGATTTTCAAGGAAAATTTAATAACATGACCAAGGGAAAATTTCTGTCCTTAAGAAAATTAGGGGACATTTCTAATGACCAGAGAAGCACTTGGACCAATTTTGGTGATTTTTTGAATTATATTATTTTTATTATAATTATTTTGAGTTTTGGAGTGTTAATTAATTTAAAAATGAAATAAATGTTGAAAAATGGATTTTATATTTTTCAAACATATCTCTGATATCAAGGAAACCAGAGAATCAAATTTTGCAATTTTCTGATTTTTCTATGATTTATTATAATTATTTTAGTGAAAATGCTAGAAAATACATTTTTTTAATTTTAAAATTACCCTAGGGCTTTAAAATTCAATATCTCACTAAATAGACCTAGGAAAAATATGGGATTTGTTCCTATGTGATTAAAATTCAAAATGTGACATTTTGGTGAACTTTATTATTTTTGTGATTTTTATTATTTTTTAATTATTAAAAATATTAAAATATTATTAAAAATCAACTTTTTTAGAAAATTGAAATTTTAATTTTTTTAGATTCCCCTGATATCAGAGAGGCTCCAAAACCAATTTTGTGAATTTTTGAAAAGTATTTTAAAAGTTATGAATTTTTAAAGTTTAAAATGACTAAGTGACTTAATCAACCCAATTAGTGGGGCTAACCAAGTCCAATTGACCTCAAATTTTTATGGTGGGTTCTTCTGATCCTAAAGGTCAGTGGAGAATTGATTTCAAGTCAATTTGATGCCTGGTTAACTCTAATTAATTAAAGACCTATTTTGGGTGTTTAAGCCAATTAGGGTTGTTTTGAATGAACTAAGCCAAAATCTATTTTTCCTAGGGTTCTCTGGTCATAAGGAACATCACCAAATATTTCCTAGAATTTATTTCACAACATGCTATTTATTGGAATTAAAATACTCAAAACAGTGACATGAACTTGAAAAATCAAGAGCTCTTCACGGGGATGGCCTCCGACTTTGGAAAATTCAGGGAATGTTCCCAAGTTCGGAGGCTTCAAAAGCCCTATGGTCTCATGCCATGGTGAATTGTATGCATGCATGGAGAATTAAAACAATGCAGAGAGTAAATAAATTATAAAAAATAAAATATTTGATGAAATTAAGTGATTTCTTTTCCACATTATTCTCCTCTCTTCACTGAGCGAGAGGGTATTTTTATTTCATTTTTCTGATTTTTCTACACAGAGATATGAATTTTTGAAGTTTAGGGAATTAAATAAATCGAGAAAATACCCTATTTTTCTATTTATCCACGCGGCGCCGGCGCATCCTCGGCGACTCCGAAAGACCGCGCGGCGCGCTCCCGTTCGACGCCGCCACCGAGTCGGCAGCCCGGGCCCCGCGGTTCTCGTACCGTCTCTCGGTCCGACGCGATCCGGCCGTCCGTGCGCGCGTGTATTGAATGGACGGCATCCGTTCATCGTCCCCAAGTGTTCTCGCCGAGAGCCGTCCACACTAAATCCACAAGATCTCGCTCGATTCTCGACGGATTTTTACGTTCTTATGCTGCATGGATTCGTCTTGAAGAGACGAACACATCTATACGGTTAACATGCATTGAAATTAAAGCATTTAAAATGGAGAATCTCCGGAAGCTCGGGATGAAGAGTTAGCTCATACCTTGGCTCGGAGAAGTGTGGCTTCGATCGAGAGTTGTTGCACCTTCGATTGGGTCCCGGCAAGCTCCGGATGAAGTCTCACAGTGCAGTGAATTGTACTGGATATGACTTCGACCAAGCCCGATCACAAAGCTTGGAGGTCGGAGCAATTGGGTGGCCGGGAGATGGGGCTTTTGATGGTGGACACCTTCCCTTGGTCCGGTGAAGGTGTAGAGCCGATCGATTTGAGGATTGGCTCAGCTGTGGAGAAGTGTCCTGGTTTTGGGTGGAATTTCGGCTGAGAAATCGAGCTTACGGAGGAGAAATGGCGGGGAATTTCACTTGGGGATCAAGTGCTCTCAGGATGGAGAAGGGTTTGGAACAATTTTGGCGAGTTTTGGCAAGGTTTGTGCTTGGCTCTTCTTTCATGGCCGAGAGAGGTGGAGTTTAAATAGGAGAGGGTGGAGGGCCTCCTGGGGGAGTTGAGGCATGGGATCGAGTTGCTGCGAGTCGTGGGAAGAACGACCATGGTGGCCATTGGGCATGGGGCGGCTCGGCGAGGTGGAATTCCAAAGTTGGCTCACATGTGAGCTCTCGGGTGTGGTGTTTTCCGGCGATCCAGGCGGCCGGCCGGCGAGGCATGGGTCACCATCTTGAGCCGGGGAGGTCGGGGCTTGGCAATGGTGAAGTCGATTGGGTTTGGACATGTGTAAAGTGTTTGAATTAAAATGGAATGGGGCAGGGGTCATTTTGGCTTGAAATTGGTCAACCCATTGGTTTGGGTTGGGTTCACCTCCCATGGCCTGGTCTTGGGTGAGAAGAGTCGATTAGGCTCGGCATAGTCGAAGGTGGTGATGTCCTTATCCAAGAATATTTGGATTAAATCTTGGTTAAGTGGAGACATGCTTAAGTGGTTAATGACTTTTAGGAGATGGTTAAAGGACCTCCTCCTTTTGCCATTAATGGCATGGTCACATGTCAAGAGGCTTTCATGGCTTGCATATGGCTTGTGAATGGCTCATCATTGGCTCCATTTGGCTTGGGAAAAGCTTGGGTCGATTTCATGAAAATGGGTTTTAAGGAAATTTTGGATGTTTTGATGGAAATTTGTATGAAACTTGATTTGGAATAATTTTATGGTGAATTTAGGACTTAGGTAATGGATTTTAATTGAAGTGGATGGCGAGTGGAGATGTCATGTGGGCTTTGGATGAATTTGGGCTTTTGAATTTGAAGGAAGTGGGCTTTTAGAAAAGTTTAAGGGAAATGGGCTTTTTGAATTTTAGGATGGGCATTTGGGTAAAGATTTTGTGAAGAAGTTTGGTCAAATAAATGTCATAATTGGTTTAGGGATGTGTCATGAAGTGGCTTGGAGTCAATTTGGTGTGATTTGGAGTTGAATTGGTTTGAATTTGGCTTTATTTGGTGAAGTGGGCCAATGTAGGTCGAATTGGGCTAACTTGGGCCAATGTTGGGCTAGGGTTGAAATTGATGTAAAATTAATGTTGAGAAATGTTTATGGGAGTGTTTCAAAGAGGTTTTGACTTTGGTTGGGTTTTGATTTTGGGGTTTGGGCTCATTTGGGTTAGGTTTGGGTTTAGGTCGAAAATGGGCCTTTTGAGCTTTGGGTTGAATTTGAGTGGGGTTTGGGTCTAAATTTTGGGCAAATCATGTTAGTGTTTTGTTTGTGGGAATGTTAAGGAAGATTTAGAAAAGATTTGGGGTTAATTGGAGTTGAATTGGGTGAGTTTGGGTTAAGTTTGGGTCATGGGTCCAAATTAGGCTTTAAGGCCAAAAATGGAATTGGATCCAAATGTCAATCAAGTTGGACTTGGATTTGGTCTAGATTGGTATTGGGAATGTTGAATTGAAGTTTAGAACTGAATTGGACCAGAATTTGGGTCAATTGGGTAGGTTTGGTTTGACATTGGGTTCACTTTGGGTTAAAATGGGTCGATTTGGGGGTTTTGACAAAAGTAGGGTAAATTGACAAAATTGGCCCATGGTGTAGTTGGACAAAATGAAATTGGGAATATTTAGGATTTTCTGGAATTTTCTGGGAATTTTCTGAATTTTTGGATTTTTAGGCCGAGAAGGGTATTTTGGGTATTTGGAGGGTATTGGGGGGTATTTCTTGGAATTTTTGGTATTTTTGGGTATGGATGATCAATTTGAGTGATGTGGAGGTGTTTGGGATTGATTTTGGAAAATTTTGGGTAATTTGGAAATTTTGCGAAAATTTGGGTAATTCGAGGGTTTTGGGTAGGTTTAGTAGGTGTAGGGTCCGGGGGTCAAAAATTGAAAATTTGGGAAATTGAAGATTGGGTGAATTTGGGTGGAAAGAAATCATTTTGGTTGAGCCATGAAACCGTTTCAAGCCCATATGAGTCATGAAAGGACTCATTTGAGGCATTCATTATGTTGTTCCTAACCCTCTTGCGAGGGCTTAGGGGTTAAGGACCATCCATGTGAATCACCTACATGAGTCGGGAGGTTAAGTTGGGTATGGGTGTGGTTTTAGGAAGTGTGTGGAAATGTAGTGTGTAAGTGTAGTGATAAGTGTAATGTGCGTGTGTCGGCCTTCATCGGGCCGGGCCGCCGGGGCGAGTCTAAGGCGAAGAGTCTATAGGAACTCATCCTTTAAACTTCCACATTTGATTTCGACCCTCACAGGTGATTAGGGGTCTATAGTCGAGTTTGTGGAGTTTGCGGGGAGTTTAGAAGTGGTTTAAATTTCTAAAATGTGGGTCCCGATTCTAGTCCTCTAAGATAGTCGAAGGAAAAGCCTGAGGCTAGATCTAAGCACTAAAAAGAAGAAGGGAAGACCTCATCGAAAATGAGGTCGACAAATGGACAATAGGTGTGGTGATGACGGAGCACACGCGCGTGTTGGTGTAGAAGCGTCAACACCAGCGATGTCCAAGTGACGAACTTAGGACGAAGTAGAAGAGTTCTATTTGGGGAGTGTCGAGTATATCTCTGGAGCAGGAGATTCTTGAACTCTCGTGCGGGAAAGGAAAAGGAGGTAAATCCCAAATCACATGATGCGGGGAATTTCGATTTAGATTTTATTTTGTTTTAGTTTAAGTTTTGATGTGTGAGTTTAAATTTTAGTTTGGAGTTTCGATTTAGATTGAAGTTTGTCAAAATTAATTTGAGGAAATTTGGATTTGAAATGAGAATTGGAATTCTGAGGTTTTAGATGTAACATCTTCAGCCTCGAAAGAAAATTGAATTGATTAGATCGAATCGTTGCAATGAGAATAGATCTCAGAGTAATGCGGTATTGGACGTAAAATCCTTAACCTCAAGAATTTGATTTTGATGTATTTCGATGCTGATAGGAGAAGAATCCTAAAGCGGTGCGGTCTTGGATGTAAAATCCTCGACCAAAAGTTTTGAATTTGATGTATTTCGGTGCGATAGGAAAGAATCCTAAAGCGGTGCGATCTTGGATGTAAAATCCTCGACCCAAAAGTTTGAATTGATGTATTTCGGTGCAATAGGAAAAGGATCCTAAAGCGGTGCGGTCTTGGATGTAAAATCCTCGACCCGAGAGTTTTGAATTGATGTATTTCGGTGCGATAGGAAAAGGATCCTAAAGCAGTGCAGTTTTGGATGTAAAATCCTCGACCCAAGAGTTTTGAATTGATGTATTTCAGTGCAATAGGAAAAGGATCCTAAAGCAGTGCAGTTTTGGATGTAAAATCCTCGACCCAAGAGTTTTGAATTGATGTATTTCAGTGCAATAGGGAAGAATCCTAAAGCAGTGCAGTCTTGGATGTAAAATCCTCGACCCAAGAGTTTTGAATTGATGTATTTCAGTGCAATAGGGAAGAATCCTAAGCGGTGCGGTCTTGGATGTAAAATCCTCGACCCAAAAGTTTGATTTGATGTATTTCAGTGCAATAGGGAAGAATCCTAAAGCAGTGCAGTCTTGGATGTAAAATCCTCGACCCAAAAGTTTGATTTGATGTATTTCAGTGCAATAGGAAAAGGATCCTAAAGCAGTGCAGTCTTGGATGTAAAATCCTCGACCCAAGAGTTTTGAATTGATGTATTTCAGTGCAATAGGGAAGAATCCTAAAGCAGTGCAGTCTTGGATGTAAAATCCTCGACCCAAGAGTTTTGAATTGATGTATTTCAGTGCAATAGGGAAAGAATCCTAAAGCAGTGCAGTCTTGGATGTAAAATCCTCGACCCAAAAGTTTAAATTTTGATGTATTTCAGTGCAATAGGAAAAGAATCCTAAAGCGATGCGGTCTTGGATGTAAAATCCTCGACCCAAAAGAGTTTGATTTGATGTATTTCAGTGCAATAGGGAAAGAATCCTAAAGCAGTGCAGTCTTGGATGTAAAATCCTCGACCCAAAAGTTTGATTTGATGTATTTCAGTACAATAGGAAAAGGATCCTAAAGCAGTGCAGTCTTGGATGTAAAATCCTCGACCCAAAAGTTTTGAATTTGATGTACTTCAGTGCAATAGGGAAAGAATCCTAAAGCAGTGTAGTCTTGGATGTAAAATCCTCGACCCAAAAGGTTTGAATTGATGTATTTCAGTGCAATAGGAAAAGGATCCTAAAGCAGTGCAGTTTTGGATGTAAAATCCTCGACCCAAGAGTTTTGAATTGATGTATTTCAGTGCAATAGGAAAAGGATCCTAAAGCAGTGCAGTCTTGGATGTAAAATCCTCGACCCAAGAGTTTTGAATTTGAATTGATGTATTTCAGTGCAATAGGAAAAGAATCCTAAAGCAGTGCAGTCTTGGATGTAAAATCCTCGACCCAAGAGTTTTGAATTGATGTATTTCAGTGCAATAGGAAAAGAATCCTAAAGCAGTGCAGTCTTGGATGTAAAATCCTCGACCCAAAAGTTTGAATTTTGATGTACTTCAGTGCAATAGGGGAAGAATCCTAAAGCAGTGCAGTCTTGGATGTAAAATCCTCGACCCAAAAGGTTTTGAATTTGATTTGATTGATATTTGATTCGAGATCTGGAAGAAATTGAATTTGAATTTGATTGAGACTTGAAGCCTGGAAAGATTGAATTTGGAAATTTGGAAGGATGAGTTTGAACTCGATTGAAATTTGATTTAAGATTTGATTTGAAATTTGGAAGATCAAGTTTGAAACTTGATCGAGATTGGGTTTGAAATTTGATTGAGAATTTGACTTGGAATTTGGAAAGATCAAATTTGAAATTTGATCGAGAGTGGATTTGAAATTTGATTGAGATTTGATTTGGAATTTGGAAAGATGAATTTGAAATTTGATTTGAAATTTGGAAGGATGGAATTTGAGATTTGATTTAACACTTATGTTGATTTCGTTTATCTTTTAATGATTTATTTTATTTTATCGTTTATTTAACGTTCATGTGAATTTGGTATTCGTCATTTTTAGATTTTTTTTTTTTTTTGATATTTTAAAATTTAACAGGAATGAAGCGGGATAAGATCAGGAAAGAGATTTTGATTTGGAAAGGAAAACAAGGAAAACTTAATTATCATGATTTTATTTATTTTAGCACATTTTATTATTTTTGGGTTCGGACCCAATCATAAGTAATTACTTCGCCCGTGTTTCTTAGGGATGAAGAATTCATTCCTTCGAAACATCAGGTAGCGTAATACTTTTTCAAGTATCGTCGGTTGATCGGAAGCATATGTCGTTCTCCCGGCAATTCACTAGTTGGTAGGAACCTCCACGAGTATCTTGCTTCAACCACGAAACGGTCCTTCCCAAGTGGGTTCAAATTTTCCTCCTATCTTGCGGTGTGCGAGAATAGGTCTCTTGAGAACGAGAACTAAGTCACCAACTTTGAAGGTTCTTGGGCGGACCGGTTTGTCATGGGCACTGAACCATTTTAGCTTGGTATAGTTCTAAATTACATTGCTTGTGCAAGTCTTTTCCCTTCCAAGCTTTCTAATTCTTCGAGTCGTAATCGGCGTTTTCTTCGTTGTGATCTTGTTTGCAAGCTGCAATTACGAGTGAAGGAAGTCTGAACCTCTAAAGGTAACACTTGCCTCGGACCCATACACCGGAGCGTAAGGTGTAGCTTGAGTAGGAGTTACGAAGGTTGTCCGGTAGGCCCATAAGGCTTCTAACAATTTCTCGTGCCAATTTCTCTTATTATCGTCCGGGGTTTTCTTTAAGATTTGAACGAGAGTTTTATTAAAAGCCTCGGCGAGACCGTTTGCTCTTGGGTAGTAAATTGTCGAGTATCGCCGGTCGATTCCGTGTCTCCCGACAAAATTGTTGATTTGTGTGCTTCGAATGCTGACCCATTATACGAGATGATCTGCGCGGCACTCCGAAACGGTAGACAACTTGGTTCTTGAAAAGCTGTAGCACGTGGTGTGCTTTCACTTCTTTAAGTGGACGCTTGCACACTTGGAAAAGTAATGCGTAGCCGCAAGAATGAAGCGATGTCCTTTTGAAGATGGTGGTTCTATTGGACCCACTATATACGTACCCTGACATTCAGAATGGCCATGACGCAATTGTCGGGTGTAGCACATTTGGAGGTTGGTGTAGAACCACTCCGTGCACTTGGCATTGGTGACGGCTCTTGGCGATTTTCATGCGATCGGTCATCATTGAGGGCCGAGTAGTACCCTAGTCTCTTAATTTTCATTTTCATCTTTGGACCCGGCTGGTGAGCGCCACGAGCCCTGAATGCACCTCTTTAACAATTTCACGGGCCTCGGACCCGCTTAGGCACCTTAGCCACATTTGATCGAAAAGACCTTCGTAGAATGTGTTGTTTATTAATGCATAGGACGGAGTTCTTTTCTTGATCGATAGGCTAGCGACCTATCGTCTGGTAGCTTTCTGTTTGCGGGTAGTCTATCAATGGCTGTCGCCTGATCTTCTGTGTTTTACATCCTTCTGCTGCAACTAATTCTTTTTCTTTTCTGATTTGTGTATTGTGTCCATGTCGAGTCGTGATAGGACTTGACGTCCGTGAAGCGACACTTCCACTGATTCATCCTGCAAACAGGCAAATTCTTTTGCGAGACGGGCTAAAGCATCTGCTTAGAGCATTTTCTTTTACGAGAATTTTGTAGATTGTCACATTTGGAATCTGTTCCAACAAGCTGTATGGCATACTTGGAAGTATTGTTCGAGTCTTGGTTTAAAAATTCTGTATTGTCCGTGATCTATTTGAATGATTAAGCGTGAATCCTGTAGATGTTGATGTCCGTTATCCCCATTTGAATAGCTAATTCCAATCCTGTTATGAGGGCTTCGTATTACGCCGTTGTTTGTACACGGTTACGTCGAGTGGTAGGAGTATCTTAACATCCCCCGCTCGGTGTTATAAAGATTAGCCCGATTCTGCCTTCACAGAGCACTATCACTTGCGATTCTTCGTCTTTGTGTGCTGAAGATGCTCCGTCGAAATATAATTCCCAACGTCGATCATCGGGGCCTTCTAGGTTCATTATTTGTTCATCCGGCAAATCATCATTGAGAGGAGATTCTGCCGGCGAAGGGTGCTGCTTGCGAGAAGTCTGCTAAGACTTGTCCCTTTACGGCGAGCGGGAGGCACGAAAGTTATATCGAATTGCAATAATATCATTGACCATCCGGCAAGTCCGTCGGAAAGTGTTGGACGAGTCATCAAGTATTGCAATGGATTAAACTTCGAAATCAAGTTGACCTTATGAGAAAGCATGTAGTGCACGAGCTTTTGAGCGGCGAAGATCGGGGCCAAACAATGCTTTTCAATTGCGGGATACCTTACTTCCGTCGGAAGTAAACGACGGCTTAAGTAGTAAAGAGCATTTTCTTTACCCTCATCATTGACACAGGCTAACGGGGCTCGAGAGAGTCATCTAAAGCCGCGGTGTAAAGTATCGGCGGTCTACACGAGGCCGGGGCTGCTAAGACGGGAGGTGTCATTAAATATTGTTTAATGTCTTCGAAGGCCTTACGGCATTTCTCTTCCCAAATAAATTTGGCGTCCTTTTTAACTAGCGCCGAGAAGGCTGACACCTACCGACGGGTTTGAGATAAAGCGTCGAAGATATGCCAACTTCCTTGAAAAGATCGTAGTTGTTTTAAGGTTTTGGGAGGCGGCATTTCTAAGATAGCTTTAATCTTTTCCGGGTCGATTTCAATTCCACGATGTCGGACAACGAATCCTAAGAATTTCCGGAGGTGACGCCGAAGGCGCATTTTAAGGGATTCATCTTAAGGTTAAATTGTCTTAATCGTTCGAAAACAATTCTCAAATCATACGAGTGGTTTTCCTTTACTTTGCTTTTGATGACGACATCGTCCACGTAGCATTCGACTTGATTGTGGATGAGATCATCAAAAATTCTTGTCATTGCTCTTTGGTAGGTTGCTCCTGCGTTCTTCGATCCGAATGGCATCCTTTGTGTAGCAAAATACTCCGATCGGCGTTCGAATGCTTGTAAGCTTTTCATCTTACGGAGCCATTTTTATCCGGTTGTATCACGAAGATCCATCCATGAATGAAAATATTTCATGCGTTGAAGCAATGTCGATCATTAATTCGGGATCGGTAGAGGGAATTCATCTTTTGGACATGCCTTGTTTAAATCTCCGAAGTCCACACAAATTCGATCGACCATTCTTCTTTCGTCGGCACCACATTGGCTAGCCAAGTCGGGTATTGTTCTTCACGGACAAATTTAGCGTCTATTAGCTTTTTAACTTCGGCTATGACTTGTTGTTCGATTTCTAGATGCATTCTTCGGGACCTTGTCGTAGGAGCAGTAGGATCCACTCTAGCTTATGGATTGCAACCTGCGGGGCTAATCCTGGCATCTCATCATAGTTCCAAGCAAAACAGTCCTTAAATTCCATTAATAACTTGATTATTTCTTTGGAGTCTTCTTTGTTGGGTAAGGAGCTAACATAGGTAGGTCTAGGCTCTTCGCTAGTACCTAAGTTAACTTCCGTTAACTCATCTATTGTGGATTTAATTTCTTCTTCGAATTCTGGTGGAGCGTCTCCAATTTGTAAATCTTCGAGTTCGTCTGTAGTTTCCATGCAATTTTCCTTAGGTTCGCAAGTGACAACCAAGCAAAATTCGGTATCGTCAGCTCGACCCTGCTGTGCTTAGAATCCGAGTCCATACTTTGAATTGGGTGGACGACCGGAATTATTCCATAACTTTTCAAAATGTTGAGATTGGCCTTTTGTCCATTGTCGAGGTAAGAAACCACGTTGAATTAAATTTTGAACACAGGGAGAGTACCACTCAAAAGGTAATTCCATTAATTCTGATGAAGTGACATCTTCGAATTGCACATTATTTTCAGTTTTGGAGGAAGAAGCACCGCGGTAGAATTTGATCGGCTTTGCACCGTCACTACGTACCTCTTTGACCTCCATACCCTCGATCTTATTAGAATGGATAGTATGTACGTAGTGGTTAATCTTCTCGTACATTGATTTGTATTCTTCGTTCTTTTCATCTTCGAGGAGAATCTTGTATTGCGGCTTCTTTCGACTTATTGTTGCTGCTTCTTGCTTGATTTCTTTTTCTTCTTCAGAACTATCTTCCCGATCAACATTGATGGCTGGTTTCCTCACGTCCGATTGTCCTGAGTGTCTCTACCACGGCCTCGTCCCCGGCCTCGACCTCGGATGCGAGTTGTGGAGAAACCTTCACCATCTCGCCGGAAGGGAGTGGTGAGTGAGCTGTTGGACTAGAACTTCGGGTTCTTCTTTGTCACGAACTTTCTTTGCTTCATTTGTTACGGTATCTCCGGAGAAGATCGTTTTCTTTGGCGGTGCATAATAAGGCTGCATCTTCATGGATTCCAATCTCATGTACGGAGAATGGTTGTAAGTCGCCTTTGATGCCTTGTTCCCCTCCATCGTAATATTTGATGCAACGATGCGGAGATGATGGTACCATCCTGTTTTCATGTATCCATGGTCGGCCCGATAGAGCGTTGAACGATGTTTACGAATCGATTATATGAAATTTTGCGGTTGTCTTTGTTAAATCACCGGTCTTCATCGGTAGCGTTATTGACCCGAGGGCTCTTTCTCCTTTCCGGTTGAATCCTCTTAATAACATTTTATCGGCCTCGAGCTCGCGAGCATCAATTCCCGAGTATGCTTAGTGTTCGAAGACTCATTATATTGATTGATGCTCACTGGATCCACCAATACTGCGGAGAGCGTAAACTTCCCGATTGTAGCCGAAATGTACAACGGTCGGTTGTGATCTGTCGTCCCAAGTAGTAGGTCATTGTCCGTGAAGGTAACACCTCGTTGTTCCTTTAACGAGCAAACCTCATCTAAGGAATCTCCGGCCATTTGAGCTAAGCAAATTTCCGGATCATGTAAGGCCTTGATCAGAGCTTCCCTCATCTCCTTTGATAAGATGAGAGCATCGTAAATGCTCAGTTTGGCCGGTAGTTTCCTAAGATGGGCTAGCACGTTGTAGTCCACTTTGTTTCCATGCGTCTCGGCTTCTTCTCGAACGGGTATCTCTTCGTCGGGGTTGGTTCTTCTTGAACAACCACACGCTTTCCTTTGTCTTTTGGACCCATTCTTGGAGGTAGAACTTTTCCACTTCTTAAGTTGACTTACGTAATTTCTTCGAATCTAGTGTTGAGTTTGTCGGTGTCTCCTCCCGAATCGGAATGAGCTGGCTCTTCGGATTATCTTCCAAATGCGAAGGCTCTAACTCTATCGTAGCTTGGAGCTCCTCGAAACTCACGGATAGATCCGTTGCTTGTTGAACTCTCGTAGCCTCCTTGATGGATGCCTTCTTCGTCATTTTGATCGTCGAGATCTTGTATGATTTGAGAATTGTTGTTGGTATCGAAATCGACGCCGGATTGTCGCTAGTTACGTAATCGTTAGAAATAGTCAAAACGTAGCCAACGCCATTACCCTTATCATTATATGATCCCACCGAAGTGAGCGGATAATCATACAAAATCGAGAGGTTCGAGGGATTTCTCCCCGAATCGGAAACAACTATCCTAGGATAAGCGACCCCTAGTCCAGCCTTAGGAATCTCGGTCCCCTCTTCTTCGTCGATTTTCTTCTTCTCTTCGATTGTCTCTGTCGAGGTGGTTCTTCTATCGCAAGTGATAGTACCGGCTTAACGGGTCTCGAATTCGAATTGAAGCTCGCACCGAAGCGGTTCGGATGTTGTCTAAAATCTTCTTCGAAGATCTCGTCCGAGACGGTAGTCCATCCATCGGCGGTTGCATAGGGATCTATCGGAATGACGGGATCGGTTGAGATAACATTGACGGAACCTCCTTTACAGGGTTCCTTCATGTACTCCTTCGGGATTGTTATATTTCCTTTCCGAAGGTTGTCGTTGAGCCAACTCTTGAAGGTAATGCAGTCTTCTATCTTATGCCCAAGCATCCGATGGTAGGGGCAAAAGTTGGGATCACCTTTCTTGTTGACTTCCTCTGGTCTTTTGGGCTCCGGCAGCTGGAAATCTGGAGTTTTCATTAAGATGCGGAACATTTTCGGTACTGCTTCATTTTTGAACGGATATTCTCTGCTCAGAAGCTCCCTTAATGTACGTTGCGGACGGGGCGGTTGTTCATACTGCGGAGACGACTGATAGCTGGACCGGGGTTCTTGGTAATTCGTTGTGGTTCTTTGCGGCCGTTCGGTGGTATTTGCATCGGTTGCTTGCCTTTGTCAGCTAGCTGCAACGATCCCGGATTTCTTCTCGAAGGTCTTCACCGGCTTCGCTTGTCCGTCTTGTCGGCAAAACTTAATTGCTTCGCCTCTTCTTGCAAGCTTCCGGCCTTGCTTAACAACTTCTCAAAAGTCTTAATAGTAAATCCCTTGAGGAGAAGTGCTTTATCGGGCCGTGAATGATTTTAAGCAAGATGCTGAGCGCATGTTGTTCTTGCGGTTGTGGTTCACACTTCATGCTTAAATTTCTCCATCGAAGTATGTAATCCACTAGAGTTTCATTCGGCCTTTGTTTCTCTACCACTAAATCACCTATAGTGATGTGGTGCTGAGCTACGGCAAATCGCTTAATGAAGAGACTCTCTAGCTACGAGAATGTCTTCACGGAACCGTTGGGTAATTCGCATACCGGTCGAAGGCGATTCACGACGGACTGCTAACGAGCGTCGGAAGAGTAATGCATCGCTCCCGCCGGCATTACAACAAGCGGCACGAAAGTGTGCAACATGCTTGTCGGGGGTTCCGGTTCCGTCGAAGGTCTTAAACGAGAGGTGGTACGAAGCCTTTCGGGTATTGGACAGCGTCGAATTCTTACGGGTAAGGTCTACCCGTCCGAATGGATGTCCCGTTCTTCGATTGTGCTAAGGCTTCTCGCACTGTCTGCTCTACCAAGTTCTTGATATCCTTTTCGGGGATCATACTTTGTCTTTGTATCCTTTTCGGTGGTCATCCCCATTGACGGATGTAATCTCCTTTCCTCCGTCTACGATGTGAATGACTTCGGGGTGTCTCTCATGTGGTTGTACTTGACTGCGGAGAGTGGCCGGAGCTACGGCCATCTCTTCCATCCTCTTCGCCATTTGAGCGATCGTGTCGTCCTTTTCCTGAAGGTTGTCTCTTCATCGGTTCGGCTCCTCTCTTCTGCGATTGCGGGAGCACCTTGAGAAGCGATGAAGCTCGTGTCTCGACCATGTTGATTTCGCATATTCGTTGTCCATGAATTCCGATGAGTCGATCTCATCTCCGAACTTTTCTTCTCTTTCTTTTGCCAACCGTCGGATGTCGGTTCTCGGCTTTTCCATGGCATCTTCTAGCGGAGCTTTACGTGTATCTTTGTGGTTGTCATGCGATGGTTGCCGGGTCCTTTTTCACGAGTCCCCTTCATCGCGGTAGCACTTTCTTCGATTCCGGCCTCTGGCGAGACTTCCTTTCTCGAGCTGCTCGTTTCGATCTCAGCTCGCCCCGTAGTGGGACGCCACACCATCCTTCTAGCGGCAGAAGGTCTAGGACCGGATGGTACGGTGGCCGAATCGTTGGAAGGTGGTATCCTCCCTGATCTGTAATCCCGATACTACGACGGGCGGGCTAGCCTTCATTCTCTTGCTTGGCTTTTCTATCATGATGGCGGGTTCTACTCGGGGCCCGAGACGGGATTTGAGCGGCACCCGCCCTATCCTTCGTAGAATTTCGACACGGGGCGGTTTTCCTTCTTTGCTTAGCTTTTCTACCAAAGTTTGCGGTCGAGCAAACGGCGTAGTTCTAGTTCTTTTCTTGCGGCTATCGTTGTAGTATGCGGGGCGAGGTAATGTGGCGACAATCTTTCGAACATTCTCCTCATCCTCTGCGGCGGAGAGGGGATGGAACTCGCTTCCTCCCAAAAGTGGTATGTAGTCGGGCGGTGGTGTATATTACGGTAACGGTGTATATTCGGCAACTGCGGAATTTCCTCGGGAAGGCGATCTCGGCGGCTACGGCTTCCACGGCGATCCTTCTATTTCTATTTCTTCTTTGGGTCTTTGTCGGCGACGGAATCCTTGAGCTGGACCCGATTTCGAAAACGAGAAGGTCTTACGGGAAGATCCGTACCCTCCACGGTAACAGGTTTACCATAGTTCTGGATTTCTTTCCCCTTTGATTTGGCAGAAGTCGGGGTAGGTGCAGAAACAACTAGACCAGTGGGGGTAGTAAGAACAGTCCTCTTGCGGACGGCAGTACTTCTCCTAATCGGGATCCTCTGCAGGGGAGGAAACTCTTGGGTCGATCTAAGGTTGAACTCAAGCGGTGGCTCCTCGACTTCGGATACCTTGTTCGTCGGTGCAAAGAGGGAGACGTTGGTGACCTTGACGTTCGTGTTTTCAAATCCTCGTCCAAATCGGATGATCCCATTGTCGGGCGGCTCATCCTTATAGACGGCGAAGTCCGAGTCCGTTGGTGAAGGAGAAAATCAGTTTCGGGGCTTCCATTTCTGCAAGGTAGATTCTGGTCGTCAGTCCCAAGTTATGCTTCTTTTCTTTAGGACGAAAAGAAAGGAATTGAAAAGAGTCCGAACTCATTTTTGTTCATGTATTTATAAGAAAGAATCATTTGTTAAAAGAATCACTTATTAGAGGGTTTGTTTATTTAGAACGGAATGTTCAAAGGTGTAGAGAAGGTAAGGAATCCGATTCAGAGTTGGAAAGGGAAAGAAAATCTTAAGCAAGACTTCTCGACTCGAAGGATCACTCCTAAACTAACACCTATCGGGGGTCCACCCCACCTCAGAAATGAGGTAAAAGGATCTCGGAACCTCTCTGTTTAGGGGTGTCTAAACAGTGGCTCCTAAATCCGAGAGAATGTTGGCTATACTTGTTCGAGATAGAAATGAACATAGTATTCTAACGGAAAGAAGGGTAGTTTGATCCATTAGGGACATGGATACACTACCGATTTTTGAAAGCAGAATTATTTGATTATAATGGAGAGAGGAATTATCCCCAGCGGAGTCGCCAGAAGTTGTCGACATATTTTTTAGGTTGTGTGATATTTTGAAAAGGAGTCGCCTAACAGAAGTTGTCGGCGAATTTAAATTTAATTTAAATATATATATATAATTTAGAAAGTAGTATTTGATTTTGAAAATAATTTTAAATATGAGATTAAACCGATCTCACATCCCAAATAGTTTATATAAACGAGCACCGCACCACAAACCGGGTATCTATCCCCAAGGATAGACACACTGCTTGATGGTGGGGCTCGATCAAATAAACTAGAAGTTTTTGTGACATCCGTTTGGTCTGGGAACCAATTTTATAAGCCGACAAATTCCCCTGCTTAATATGAAAGTATCAAACAGGGTTTATATTACCTGGGTTCTTTAAAATTCCTATAAGGGCAAGCCCACTATAGTTAATTACATCTTAAGTGACGGGGATCACCTAAGAAAACTCTCGATAATAACCAATAATTCTGCTCTCAAGAATTTCAAAGTTTAAGTTTTCGAGGATTGAATTTTGGAATTTCGATAGGGAATGGATCAAATTTGGAACATTTTGTTTTGGGAATCCAAAGGGAGAAAGGTAGGAGAAATCACAGATTCGAAGCGAACTTCGGTAATTTCCCGACTATCCTATTGTTTGGCTTGAATTTAGGAAAATCCTAATGTTTATTTAGTATTTCAATCTTGCCAATTTTAATTAATTAGGGCTTATATTTGTATGATAAAATCAAACAAATGGCCTAGAAGATGTGAGGGTTTATTGTCGTATCGGACGACTACCTCGGAATCCTAAGACCGGTTAGGACTTGATTTGCGATGCAAATGCCTAACGAAGAGTTGAGGATTTATGTTGCACTAGGCAAGCTACCTCGAAGTCCTATGGCTTTGTTGTTTAATTCTAAGAAGGTTTTGCTGAAGTAGGTTTAAGTTTTGCTGACGACGATGGCCGTGCTGCCCACCATGCTCCAAGCTCCTTGTTGTTGCGAGAGGTTTAGTTTTAGAAATCATAAATCGGGGAATGAGAGAAGTGTTTTGGTTTAGAGAAGTCTTAATTTCCAAGTGTTTTTTTATTTTGATTAAAACAAATCTTAAAGTTGATTATAACGACACTGGTTAAGATCCCACGGTTCCATCCTTCCGGCATCATTATTTTTATCGGATTCACTTAGTCCGGATGAATTTGCTAAACTCAATCGAATGAGTTCCACACTTTCATTTAGACCGTGGGAAATCCCGTTAGCAACACGTAGGTTACATCATCCGAGGTATTCCCGATCATCCAACAGGACGTTTTAATTTAGTTGCAATTGTAGTTTTGTGTTCGGTTTGTGATTAAATTTTGAGTTG
>JAKZJZ010001770.1:0-24914 GCA_022702705.1 Papilionanthe hookeriana x Papilionanthe teres
TTTTTTCTGATTTATTTAATTCCCTAAACTTCAAAAATTCATAACTTTGTGTAGAAAAATCAGAAAAATAAAATAAAAATACCCTCTTGCTCATTGAACAGAGGAGAATAATGTGGAAAAGAAATTATTTAATTTCATCAAGTATTTTATTTTTAATAATTTATTTACTCTCTACATATTTTTAATTCTCCATGCATGTATACAATTCACCATGGCATGAGACCATAGGGCTTTTAAAGCCTCCGAATTTGGGAACATTCCACGAATTTTCCAAAGTCGGAGGCCATCCCAATGAAGAGTTATTTATTTTTCAAATTCATGTTACTGTTTTGAGTATTTTAATTCCAATAAATAGCATGTTGTGAAATAAATTCTAGGAAAATTTGGTGATGTTCCTTATGACCAGAGGACCACTAAGAAAAAAAGGTTTTGAGTTAGTTCATTTAAAACAACCCTAATTGGCTTAAACACCCAAAATGGATCTCTAATTAATTAGAGCTAACCATACATCAAATTGACTTGAAATTAATTCTCCACTGACCTTTAGGATCAGAGGAACCCACCATAAAAATTTGAGGCCAATTGGACTTGGTTAGCCCTACTAAATGGGTCGATTAAGCCATTTAGTCAATTTAAAATTTAAAAATTCGTAACTTTCAAAATACTTTTTAAAAATTCACCAAATTGGTTTTGGAGGCTCTCTGATATTAGGGGAAATTAAGAAAATTAAAATTTCAATTTTCTAAAAAAGTTGATTTTTTAATATTATTTTAATATTTTAATAATTAAAAAATAATAAAAATCACAAAAATAATAAAATTCACCAAAATGTCACATTTTGAATTTTAATCACTTAGGAACAAACCTCATATTTTTCTTAGGTCTATTTAGTGAGATATTAAATTTTAAAGCTCTAGGATAATTTTAAAATTAAAAAAAAATGTATTTTCTAGCATTTTCACTAAAATAATTATAATAAATCATAGAAAAATCATAAAATTGTAAAATTTGATTCTATGATTTCCTTGATATCAGAGAGATTTTTGAAAAATATAAAATTCATTTTTCAACATTTATTTTATTTTTAAATTAATTAACACTCCAAAACTTAAAATAATTATAATAAAAATAATATAATTCAAAAAATCACCAAAATTGGTCCAAGTTGTCCTCTGGTCAATAGGAATGTCCCCTAATTTTCTTAAGGACAGAAACTTTCTCTTGGTCATGTTATTAAATTTTCCTTGAAAATCTTTATTTTCCACCAAAAATAATTATATAAATAAATTAAATATAGAAAAATCACATTTTCTCCTCTCATGTCTTTATTGACATATGAGTGAAGTCACATAAAAATTTCAAGTTCATTTGAGTTCAATTTAGTGAGTTATGAAATTATTAAGCTTAAAGGGTAAAGTGGTAATTAAAATTTTTAATCCTTAATTAAAACTTTAGGTTTAATAAAAAATTAACAAGTAAAATATTTGATCCTAATCTGATTTGGATGATTGAAATTTAAATAATTAAAGGGTAGAAACCCATTAAGCAATTTAAAATGATTAAACCTTAATTAAATAATTGATTAAATTTGGAAGAATAATAAAATTGGAATTATTAAAATAGGGATATTATTAGGAAGAGATTTATTCTTTAATTTAAAAATCCCTAAATTAATTATCTCATTAATATTCAATTCTTAATTAAAATGATAACTCAAATTCAAAACATTAAAAGACTTAATCATTAAACTAAAATTAAATTATTAAACTCTTTTAAAAATTTCAATTAAAATTAAAAAATAAAATTAAATTAAAAATTAAATTAAATTAAGTAAATTAAATTGGATTAAATTAAATTAAATTAAATTAAAATTAAAAGTTGAATTAAATTAAATTAAATTAAATTAAATTAAATAAACAAATTAAATTAAATTAAATGAATTAAATTAAATTAAATTAAATAAATAAAACCAAATTAAATTAAGTTAAACAAAATTAAAAATTAAATTAAATGAATTAAAATTAAATTAAATTAAATTAAATTAAATTAAATCAAATTAAATTAAAACTAAATCAAATCAAATTAATTTAATTTAACATCAAATCAAATTAAATTGAATTAAATTGAATTAAATAAATTAAAAACTCAATTAAATTAAATTAAATTAAATTAAGTTGAATTAAATATAACATCACCAAAGACATAAAGAATTTAAAATAAATCTAAAATAACTTGAACACTATTCCGAATTTAAACCCTTTAATGGAAATTAAACTAAATCACAAATCATTTGAACACCAATTTACCCTCAAAAGCTTTAGTTATCATAACTCCTAAACAGAATATTAAATGAAATGTTACTTCACCTATAGGATATTCAAATGTCCTAGTTCATCGAGCAAGATAACAACAAAACTTGAATCCCGGACGATTAATTCATTTATATAATTAAATTCATTTGGACTTAAAACAATCCTAGAAATATTGAAAAGATGTTTAAGATTCTTCTTAAACACTTTCTCAATATGATAGGATGTTTATAAGAACAATTGAACTTAATTGTTCTTTGATGAAAAATTGTCTTCGAACAAAAACACAAGGAACCTAGACGTCATAGGAAATGACTAGCTATAGGATTAGGAATTTGGTAGAAAACCATAACCCTTCCCTTAGCTTTACCTAGGAACTTGCTTAAATATTCTAATTGTGTTTTAAGTGCAGCTTGGGATGACGGGAAGACCCTCCAGGTACGCTTTTATTTTCTTGCAATTTTCATTATTGCAATTTATTTAACTGCATTGCACTACTTTTCTTGCATGATAAACAACTGTTGCATGAAAACCCACACCTTTAGGATAGTCCCTAAAAGCTGAAACCAAAACTAAGTTAAAAGTCATTGCAAGATAAAATTCACCGCCACAACATTTCAAAATATAAAACAACTCAAAATTTAATCACAAACAGAACACAAAACTACAATTACAACTAAATTAAAACGTCTTGTTGGATGATCGGGAATACCTCGGATGATGTAACCTACGTGTTGCTAACGGGATTTCCACGGTCTAAATGAAAGTGTGGAACTCATTCGGTTGAGTTTAGCAAATTCATACGGACTAAGTGAATCCGATAAAAATAATGATACGGAAGGATGGAACCGTGGGATCTTAACCGGTGTCGTTATAATCAACTTTAAGATTTGTTTTAATTAAAATATTGAAAACACTTGGAAATTAAGATTTTCTCTAAACCAAAACACTTTTCTCATCCCCGATTTATGACCTCTAAAACTAAACCTCTGCGACAACAAGGAGCTCGGAGCACGGTGGGCGGCACGGCCATCGTCATCGGCAAAACCCGAGTCTACTTCGACAAAACTTTCTTAGAATTAAAATAACCAAGCCATAAGACTTCGAGGTAGTTTGCCTAGTGCAACATAAACCCTCAACCTTTATTAGGCATTTGCATGATCGAGTCATGTAAATTAAGCCCTAACCGGTTTTAGGATTCCGAGGTAGTCGTCGGTACGACAATAAACCCTCACATCTTCGAGAGCTATTTGTTTGATTTTATCATACAAATATAAGCCCTAATTAATTAAAATTGGCAAGATCAAAACATTTAAATAAATATTAGGACTTTCCTAAACTCAAGCCAAACAATAGGATAGTCGGGAAATTACCGAAGTTCGCTTCGAATCTGTGATTTCTCCTACTTTTCTTCCTTTGGATCCACAAAACAAAATGTTCCAAATTTGATCCATTCCCTATTGAAATTCCAAAATTCAATCCCTTGAAAACTTAAACTTTGAAATCCTTGAGAGCAGAATTATTAATTATTATCGAGAGTTTTCTTAGGTGATTCCCATCACTTAAGATGTAATTAACTATAGGGGCTTGCCCTTATAGGGAATTTTAAAGAACCCGAGTAATATAAACCCTGTTTAATGCTTTCATATTAAGCGGGGAATTTGTCAGCTTATAAAATTGGTTCGCGAGACCAAACGGATGTCACAAATCTTCTAGTTTATTTAATCGAGCCCCACCGTCAAGCGAGTGTGTCATCCTTAGAGATAGATACACGGTTTGTGGTGCGGTGCTCGTTTATGTAAACTATTTGGGATGTGAGATCGATTTAATCTCATATCTTAAAACCTTAAATTTAAAATTATTTTCAAAGTCAAATACTACTTTTCAAAATAATTTATTTAAATTAAATTAAAATTCAGCGACAACTACGTTAGGCGACCCCCTTTTTTTTTAAAAATACAACATAACCTAAAAATATGCCGACAATTTCGGGCGACTCCGCTGGGGAGAATTCCTCTCTCCATTATAATCAGATAATTCTGCTTTCAAAAAAATCGGTAGTGTATCCATGTCCTTAATGGGTCAAACTACCCTTCTTTCCGTTGAAATACTATGTTCATTTCTACCTTGGACAAGTATAGCCAACATTCTCTCGGATTTAGGAGCCACTGTTTAGACACCCATAAACGAGAGAGGTTCGAGATCCTTTTACCTCATTTTTGAGGTAGGGTGGACCCCGATAGGTGTTAGTTTAGGAGTGATCCTTCGAGACGAGAAGTCTTGCATAAGACCTTTTCCTTTCCAACTACGAATCGGATTCCTTACCTTCTCTACACCTTTGAACATTCCATTCTAAATAAACGAACCCTCTGATAAATGATTCTTTTAACCAATGATTCCTTCTTATAAATACTTGAACAAGAATGAGTTCGGACTCTTTTTCAATTCCTTTCTTTTCGTCTTAAAGAAAAGAAGCATAACTTGGGACTGACAACCAGAATCTACCTGCCGAAATGGAAGCCCCAAAGCTGATTTTCTCCTTCACCAACGGATTTGGACTTCGCTGTTTATAAGGATGAGTTTGCCCGACAATGGGATCATCCGATTTGGACAAGGATTTGAAAACACCAATGTCAAGATCACCGACGTCTCCCTCTTTGCAGCGACGAACAAGGTATCCGAAGCCGAGAAGCCGATGCTTGAGTTCGACCTTAGGTCGACCCAAGAGTTTCCTCCCTGCAAAGGATCCCGACGAGAGAATACTGCTGTCCGCGGGAGGAGCTGTTCTTACTACCCCTACTGGTCTAGTTGTTTACGCACCTACCCCGACTTCACGCCAAATTAAAGGGAAAGAAATCCGGAATTATGGTAAACCCGTTACCGTGGAGGGTACGGATCTTCTGTGAGACCTTCGTTTTCGAAATCGGGTCCGGTTCAAAGATTCCATCATTGACGAGGACCCGAAGAAACGAAGTAGAAGGATCGCCGGAGAAGCCGGAGACTGCTGAAATTGCTTTCTGGAGGAAATCCCGGAAGCTACTGAATATACACGCTGCCCGGAATATACACCGCTGCTGAATACATACCACTTTTGGGAGGAAGCGAGGTTCCATCCCCTCTCCGCCGCGAGAGGACGAGGAAAATGTTCGCAAGATTGCTTGCCGCATTGCCTCGGCCCGCATACTACAACGATAACGAGCAAGAAAAGGACTAGAACTACGCCGTTTGCTCGACTGCAAACTTTGGTAGAAAAGTTAACAAAGAAGGAAAAGCGCCCGTATCGGAGATTCTACGAAGGATAGGGCGGGTGCCGATCAAATCCCGTCTTGGGCCCCGAGTAGAACCCGCCATCATGACGGAAAAGCCAAGTAAAAGAATGAAGGCTAGTCCGCTCGTCGTCGTCTCGGGATTATAAATTAGGGAGGATACCACCTTCCGGCATTTGGTCGACGGACCATGCGGTCCTAGACCTTCTCTTGCTAGAAGGATGGTATGGCGTCCCACTACTTGGGCGATTGAGATTGAAACAACGGCCCAAGAAAGAAAGTCTCGCCGGGAGACTTGAATGCGAAGAAAGTGCTACTTGCGATAAAGGGGACTCGTGAAAAGGGGACCGGCGGCTATCGCATGACAACCGCGAGGACACACAGAAAGCCCCGCTAGAAGATGCCATGGAAAAGTTGAGAACCGATATCCGACGATTGGCAAAACAAAGAGAAGAAAAGTTCGGAGACGAGATTGATTCATCGGAATTCATGGACGACGAATATGTAGAAATCAACATGGTCGAAACACGAGCTTCATCAGCTTCGCAAGATGCTCCTGCAGTCGCGAAGGAGGAGCCGGAGCGATGAGAAGGCGGCTTCAAGAGAAAGACGACACGATCGCCCGAATGGCAAAAAGGATGGAAGAGATGGGCGTAGCTCTAGCCACTCTCCGGAGTCGAAGTGCGACCACAAAGAGAGACACCCCCGAGAGGTCATTCACATTGTAGACGGAGGAAAGGAGATTACATCCGTCAACGGGGATGATCAGGCGAAAAAGGATATAACACAAAGTATGATCCACGAAAAGGATATCAAGAGCTTGGTGGAACGAGCGGAGTGCGAGAAGCCTTAGCAAAATCGAAGAGCGGGACATCCATTCGGACTCGGTAGACCTTACCGGAAGAATTCGACGCCGTCCGGTACCCAAAAGGCTTCGTACCACCTCCGTTCGAGACCTTCGATGGAGCAGGAACCCCAGACGGCATGTTGCACACTTTCGTGCCGGTTGTTGCAATGCGGCGGGAGCGATGCATTACTCTTCCGACGAGTTCGTCGGCGGTCAGTCGGGAATCGCCTTCGGCGGTATGCGGAGTTGCAAATGGTTCGGTGAAGAAGTTCTCGAACTAGAGAACCTCTTCATCGAGCGATTCGCCGGAGCTCGGCACCACATCACTATAGGTGATTTAGTGGTAGAGAAACAAAGGCCGAACGAAACTTTGGTGGATTACATACTTCGATGGAGGAACTTAAGCATGAAGTGTGAACCACGACTACGAGAACAACATGCGGTCGGCATCTTACTTAAAAGCATTCACGGCCCGATAGCACTTCTCCTCGAAAGGATTCACTATTAAGACTTTCGAGAAGTTGTTAAGCAAGGCGGAAGCTTGCAAGAAGAGGCGAAGCAATTAAGTTTCGCCGACAAGACGGACAAGCAAAAGCCTGTGAAGACTTTTGAAAAGAAATCCGGGATCGTTGCAGCAATTGACAAAGGCAAGCAACCGATGCAAATACCACTAGAACGGCCGCAGCAATCACAACAGAATTACCAGCAACCCCGACCCAGCTATCAGTCATCTCCACAGTATGAACAACCGCCTCGTCCGCAATGTACATTAAGGGAGCTTCTGAGCAGGGAATATCCGTTCAAGAATGAAGCGAGTCTTGAAAATGTTCCGTAGTCGATGAAGACTCCAGATTTCCAGTGCCGAGCCTAAAAGACCGGAGGAAGTCAACAAGAAAGGTGATCCCGACTTTTGCCCCTACCACCGGATGCTTGGGCACAAGATAGAAGATTGCATTACCTTCGAAAAGTTGGCTCGACGACAACCTTCGGAAAGGGAATATAACAATCCCGAAGGAGTACATGAAGGAACCCCGAAAGGAGGTTCCTTCAATGTTGTCTCAGCTCGATCCCATCATTCCGATAGATCCCTATACGACTGACGATGGATGGACTACCGCTTGGACGAGGTCTTCAAAAAAGATTTTAGACAACATCCAAACCGCCTCGGTGCGAGCTTCAATTCAGAGTTCGAGACCTGTTAAGCCGGTACTATCACTTGCGATAGAAGAACCACCTCAACATGAGGCGATTGAAGAGAAGAAGAAAATCGACGAAGAAGAGAGGACTGAGACTCCTAAGGCTAGACTAGGGGCTGCTTATCCTAGGATAGTTGTTTCTGATTCGGGGGAGAAATCCCTCGAACCTCGATTTTTATGATTATCCGCTCACTTCGGTGGGATCATATAATGATAAGGGTGATGGCGTTGCCTACGTTTTGACTGTTTCTAACGATTACGTAACTAGCGACAATCCGGATATCGATTTCGACATCAACGACAATTCTCAAATCATACACGATCTCGACGAGCAAAATGACGAAGAAGGCATCCATAAAGGAGGCTACGAGAGTTCAACAAGAAACGAATCTATCTGCGAGTTTCGAGGAGCTCCAGTCACGATAGAGTTAGAGCCTTCAGATTCTGAGGATAATCCAGAAGAGCCTGTCATTCCGATTCAGAAGGAGACACCGACAAGCTCGACACTAGATTCGGAAGAAATTACGAAGTCAACTTAAGAAGTGGAAGGAGTTCTACCTCCGAGAATGGGTCCAAAAGACGAAGGAAAGCGGTGGTTGTTCAGAAGAACCAACCCCGGCGAAGAAATACCCATTCGAGAAGAAGCGAGACGCATGAAAATAAAGTGGACTACAACGTGCTAGCCCATCTTAGGAAACTACCGGCCAAGCCGAGCATTTACGATGCTCTCATCTTATCAAAGGAGATGAGAGAAGCTGCGAACAAGGCCTTACTTGATCCGGAAATTTGCTTAGCTCAAATGGTCGGAGATTCCTTAGATGAGGTTTGTTCGTTAAAGGAACGAGCGAGGTGTTACCTTCACGGACAATGACCTACTACTTGGGACGACGAGATCACAGCCGACCATTGTACATTTCGATTACAATTGAGAAGTTTACACTCTCCGGAGTATTGGTGGATCCGGGAGCGTCGATCAATATAATGAATCTTCGAACACTAGCATACTTGGAAATTGATGCTCGTGAGCTCAAGGCCGACAAAATGTTATTAAGAGGATTCAACCAGAAAGGAGAAAGAGCCCTCGGGTCAATAACGCTACTGATGAAGACCGGTGACTTAGCAAAGACAACCGCAAAATTTCACATAATTGATTCGAAACATCGTTCAACGCTTTCTTGGGCCGACCAGTGGATACATGAAAACGAGGATAGTACCATCATCTCGCATCGGTGCATCAAATATTACGATGGAGGGGAACGAGTGCATCAAAGGTGACTTGCGACCATTCTCCGTACATGAGATTGGAATCCATGAAGACGCGGCTTATTATGCACCGCCAAAGAAAACAATCTTCTCGAGAGATACCGTAACAAATGAAGCAAAGAAAGTTCGGGACAACGAAGAACCTGAAGTTCTAGTCCAACGATCACTCACCACTCCCTTCCGGCGAGATGGTGAAGGTTTCTCCACAACTCACATCCGAGGTCGAGGCCGGGGACGAGGCCGTGGTAGAAGACGCTAGGATAGTTGGACGAGAGGAAACCAGCCATCAATGTTGATTGGGAAGATAGTTACGAAGAAGAAAAAGAAATCAAACAAGAAGCGAGAGACAATAAGTTAGAAGAAGCCGCAATTCAAGATCTCTCTCGAAGATGAGAAGAACGAAGAATACAAATCAATGCACGAAAAGATTAACCACTACGTACATACTATGACCCTAACCCCGATCCATTCTAACAAGATCGAGGGTATGGTGGTCGAAGAGGTACGTAACGACGGTGCGAGGCCAATCAAGTTCTACCGTGGTGCTTCTTCCTCCAAATGCGAAAATAATGTACAATTCGAAGAAGTCACTTCATCAAAATTAATGGAATTACCTTTTGAGTGGTACTCTCCCTGTGTTCAAAATTTAATTCAACGTGGTTTCTTACCTCGACAATGGACGAAAGGCCAATCACAACATTTTGAAAAATTATGGAATAATTCCGGTCGTCCACCCAATTCAAAGCATGGTCTCGGATTCGGCACAGTAGGGTCAGTTGACGATACTGAATTTTGCTTGGTTGTCAATTGCGAATCCAATGAAAACTGCATGGAAACTACAGACGAACTCGAAGATTTACAAATTGGAGACGCTCCACCGAATTCAAAGAAGAAATCAAATCTCGATAGATGAGTTAACGGAAGTTAACTTAGGTACTAGCGAAGAGCCTAGACCTACCTTTGTTAGCTCCTTACTCGATAAAGAAGACTCGAAGAAGTAATCGAATTATTAATGGAATTTAAAGACTGTTTTGCTTGGACCTATGACGAGATGCCGGGATTAGCTCCGGAGGTTGCGAGTCCATAAGCTAGGAGTGGATCCTACTTCGTCCGATCGGACAAGGTCCCGGAAGAATGCGTCTAGAAATCGAACAACAAGTCATAGCCGAAGTTAAAAAGCTAATAGACGCCGAGTTGTCCGTGAAGAACAATACCCGACTTGGTTAGCCAATGTGGTGCCGATCGAGAAGAAGAATGGTCGGATCGGAATCTGTGTGGACTTCGAGAGATTTAAACAAGGCATGTCCGAAGGATGAATTCCCTCTACCGATCCGGAGCTGATGATCGACATTGCTTCGACACATGAGATATTCTCATTCATGGATGGATCTTCGGGATACAACCAGATAAAAATGGCTCCGAGAAGATGAAAAGCTTACAGCATTCGGAACGCCGATCGGAGTATATTGCTACACAGTGATACCATTCGGACTGAAAACGCAGGAGCAACATACCAGAGAGCGATGACAAGAATTTTTGATGATCTCATCCACAATCAAGTTGAATGCTACGTGGAAGATGTGGTCATCAAAAGCAAAGTAAAGGAAAACTACCTGTATGATTTGAGAATTGTTTTCGAACGATTAAGACAATTTAACCTTAAGATGAATCCCTTAAAATGCGCCTTCGGCATCACCTCCGGGAAATTCTTAGGATTCGTTGTCCGACATCGTGGAATTGAAATCGACCCGGAAAAGATTAAAGCTATCTTAGAAATGCCGCCTCCTAAAACCTTAAAACAACTACGATCTTTTCAAGGGAAGTTGGCATATCTTCGACGGTTTATCTCAAACTTGTCAGGTAGGTGTTAGCCTTTCTCGGCACTAGTTAAAAAGGACGCCAAATTTATTTGGGAAGAGAAATGCCAGAAGGCCTTCGAGGACATTAAACAATATTTAATGACACCTCCTGTCTTCGCGGCCGCGGTCTCGGGTAGACCGGCGATACTTTACACCGTGGCTTTAGACGACTCTCTCGGAGCCCTGTTGGCCGGAGTCAATGATGAGGGTAAAGAGAATGCTCTTTACTACTTAAGTCATCGTTTACTTCCGACGGAAGTAAGGTATCCCGCAATTGAAAAGCATTGTTTGGCCACGATCTTCGCCGCTCAAAAGCTCGGGCACTACATGCTTTCTCATAAGGTCGACTCGATCTCGAAATTTAATCCATTGCAATACTTGATGACTCGTCCAACACTTTCCGGCAGACTTGCCAAATGGTCAATGATATTATTGCAATTCGATATAACTTTTGTGCCTCTTCATGCTATAAAGGGACAAGTCTTAGCAGACTTCCTCGCAGCACACCCTTTGCCGGCCGAATCTCCTCTCAATGACGATGCGCGGATGAACAAATAATGAATCTAGAAGACCTTGATGATCGACGTTGGGAATTATATTTCGACGGAGCATCTTCAGCACACAAAGACGAAGAATCGCAAGTGATAGTGCCCGGTAAGGCGGGAATCGGGCTAATCTTTATAACACCGGAGCGGGGGATGTTAAGATACTCCTACCACTTGACGGAACCGTGTACGAAACAATGAAGCGAGAATACGAAGCCCTCATAACGAGGCCGGAATTAACCATTCAAATGGGGATAACGGACATCAACATCTACGGAGATTCACGAGTTAATCATTCAACGGATCGCCGGACGAGTACGAAATTTTAAAGCGAAGACTCGAACAATACTTCCGGTATGCCATACAGTTGTTGGAACAGATTCCGAATGTGACGATCTACAAAATTCCCGGAAAAGAAAATGCTTTAGCGAGATGCTTTAGCCCGTCTCGCAAAAGAATTTGCTCGTTTGCAAGATGAATCGATAGAAGTGTCGGTTCACGGATGTCGGGTCCTATCACGGCTCGACATAGACACAATACACAAATCGGAAAAATAAAAAGAATCGATTGCGAGCGATGACGGAAAACACGAGAAGATTGGCGACGGCCATTGATGGACTACCTGCAAACGGGAAAGCTACCGGACGATAGGTCGCTAGCCCATCGGATTAAGAAAAGAACTCTGTCTTACGCATTAATAAACAACACATTGTATAGAAGGTCCTTTGATCAAATGTGGCTAAGGTGCCTAAGCGGGTCCGAGGCCCGTGAAATTGTTAAGGAGGTGCATTCAGGACTCTGTGGCGCTCACCAGTCGGGTCCGAAGATGAAAATGAAAATTAAAAGACTAGGGTACTACGGCCCTCGATGATGACCGACTGCATGAAAATCGCCAAGAGCGTCACCAATCCCGAAGTGCACGGAGTGGTTCTACACCAACCTCCAAATGTGCTACATCCGACAATTGCGTCATGGCCATTTGAGTGTTGGGGCACAGATATAGTGGGTCCGATAGAACCACCATCTTCGAAAGGACATCGCTTCATTCTTGCGGCTACAGATTACTTTTCCGAGTGGGCGAGGCGGTTCCACTTAGAGAAGTGAAAGCACACCATGTGCTACGGTTTTCGAGAACCAAGTTGTCTACCGTTTCGGAGTGCTGCGTCGGATCATCTCGGATAATGGGTCGGCATTCGAAGCACGCAAATTAACAATTTTGTCGGGAGACACGGAATCGGCGGCGATACTCGACAATTTACTACCCAAGAGCAAACGGCCTCGGCGAGGCTTTTAATAAAACTCTCGTTCAAATCTTAAAGAAAACCTTGGACGATAATAAGAGAAATTGGCACGAGAAGTTGTTAGAAGCCTTATGGGCCTGCCGGACAACCTTCGAACTCCTACTCAAGCTACACCTTACGCTGCGGTGTATGGGTCCGAGGCGATGTTACCTTTAGAGGTTCGGCTTCCTTCACTCGAAATTGCCGTTGCAAATAAGATCACGACGAAGAGAACGCCAAATTACGACTCGAAGAATTAGAAAGCCTGGATGGGAAAAGACTTGCAGCGCAACAAAATTTAGAACTATACCAAGCTAAGATGGTTCAAGCCCATGGCAAACTGGTACGCCCAAGAACCTTCAAAGTTGGTGACTTAGTTCTCGTTCTCAAGAGACCTATTCTTGCACATCGCAAGATAGGAGGAAAATTTGAACCCACTTGGGAAGGACCGTTTGTGGTTGAAGCGGTATACTCGGGAGGCTCTACCGGCTAGTGAATTGCCGAGGAGAACGACATATGCTTCCGATCGATGGACGATACTTGAAAAAGTATTATGCTACCTGATGTTTCGAAAGAATGAATTTTTTCATCCCTAGAAGCACGGGTGAAGTAATTACTTATGACTGGGTCCGAACCCAAAAATAATAAAAAATGTGCTAAAATAAATAAAGTCATGATAATATGTTTTCCTTGTTTTCTCTTCCAAATCAAAATCTTTTTTCCGATATTTTCCCACTTCATTCCTGTTGAATTTGAAAATATAAAAGGAATAATAAAAAAAATTGTCTTTAATAAACATTTTCTTAATGTTCTTGTTCTTAGTACGACCCTCGATCCTTTTCCTTGTCTTTTCGCGGGGAAATGTCGAACGGGCGGTTGGTCTCGAACTTTAGAAATGGCGTAAGCCTTGCACTCGACGAAAAGAGGGTGAAAGATGGAGCGATAATAGAGATTGACTCGGACTTCGCACCGAGCGGGCTCGCAATACGAGGAAGGTGAGCTGGGTTCCAATTGACCGAGAAGAGCCGCCGGTGCGGACGAGTGATGAAAGTGGGTGGCCCAAGCCACCAATCCGACGACGAAAAGGAAAACAAACACTGAAGAAGACAAGAGAATCAAGTCTGTAGTTGCTACAGCAGAAGGTAGGCTTGTCAGCGTCGCGCCCACAGAGATTCAGGAAGTACGAAGAGCTACTCTCATAGCAACTCAGCGAAAAAATAAGAATCGTCATATCTATAAGATTTTAACAAAACTAGCTGCGGACCAGCGCGACGAGACAGTTGCTAATGCCAGTACATACACTTCAAGGACACCGGTTCACCAGGAACCTAAAGAAAGGAGGCCAGCTCCTAGGATAATAGAAAGGACCAGGGAAATCTCCAGAAGATCAGAAGAAAGAAGGCTACCACGCCACCGGATAGAACCACCAGTGATGCATAACCTTGTTCCAGAAGCAACCCCGGGGGATGTCCCGACAGGCATCATCCCTGAGGAGCCGAGGTATGAAGGAGAACGTGAAAGGATTGAACCGTATATCCCACAATATGTCACCAGGCCTCGCCATCTACAGATCATTCCGGAATACGAGCTGGAGAGAATGCAGAATGTTGAAAAGAAAACCTTTGAATACTTCAGAGAATTAAAGGTAGAAGAATCAATATACTTAGAGGGCCTCGAGCTACATACGGACGTATTCTCGGAGTATGAACAACGACAAATCGTGGATTGCATCCGGGATTTGAAAAGAATGGGCCGAGCGGGCCGCCTGAGGAAAACACATACTCGGAACCCGGAGATGGATGCCGGGGAAGGGAAGAATCACAATATAATGTGGATGTCGTTACAACTTTGCGGAGGACGGGAAGGGAAACCCACCGGAATACTCGCGTCATGGCCGAGTGGATCCGATGCCATTAGTCATCAAGAGAATGGTAAAGAGATTGATAACATGGAGAGTACTGCCGGCGGATTGCATACCCAACAGCTGCATTATTAACATCTACAAACGGGGTGACTGCATACCCCCGCACATAGATCACCACGACTTTGTCGGACCTTTACGCACGGTCTCTTTCTCGAACGAATGTAACATCATGTTCGGATCGACTTCCGGTTAACGAGGCCCGGGTGAGTTCCGAGGGCCGGTGAAGATACCATTACCGGTAGGTTCCGTCATGATGCTGAAGGGCAACGGAGCGGATATCGCTAAGCATTGCACACCGGGAGTACCGGTGAAGCGGATCTCGGTTACTTTCGGAAGAATGGATGACGGGAAGACACCTTACCATTTCCGGCCGGACCGGAGCTAGAGAGCCTCCGGCCTTACGAGCTCGTGAGTTACATGGAAAATATCACACCTCCAATGTACATCCATACGGCATCCTTGCCAAGGATGGCTTGGAAGGTGATGTTATTGACCATGTACCCCACTATTCAGACATGGATTTTTGACAGATGCTTCTTTGGATGGATCAACAAAGATCATATATAGTCCGTTTTGAGTCTACATGGATTGTATGAGATGTGTCCCAGATTGAGTTGTATGATGTATCTTCAACATGATTGGAATGAAAGTGATCATGTCACATTTTTGGCCTTCACCTCTTTTGTGCAAATTGAGTGGGAAACACTCATTAAAGTTAAATGAACTTCGAACAAAGAACGAGAAAGAAAAAAAAAAAGAATAAAAGAAAACTTTCCTAAAAAAAAATCTTAAAAATGACGAACACCAAATTCACATGAACATTAAATAAATGATAAAATAAAATTTGAATCATTAAAAGATAAACAAAATCAACATAAATGTTAAATCGAATCTCAAATCAAATTCTCGATCAAATTTCAAGTCCAATCTCGATCAAATTTCAAATTTGATCTTCCAAATTTCAAATCAAATCTAAATCAAATCTCAAAGTTCAATCTTTCCGATTTCAAATCTCCATCAAATACAAACTTTTGGGTCGAGGATTTTACATCCAAGACTGCATTGCTTTAGGATTCTTTCCCTATCGCAATGAAATACATCAAATTCCAACTTTTGGGTCGAGGAGTTTACATCCAAGACTGCATTGCTTTAGGATTCTTACCCTATCACAATGAAGTACATCAAATTCAAACTTTTGGGTCGAGGATTTTACATCCAAGACTGCATTGCTTTAGGATTCTTTCCCTATTGCAATGAAGTACATCAAATTCAAACTTTTAGGTTGAGGATTTTACATCCAAGTTGCATTGCTTTAGGATTCTTTCCTTATCGCAATGAAGTACATCAAATTCAAACTTTTGGGTCGAGGATTTTACATCCAAGATCGCATTGCTTTAGGATTCTTTCCCTATCGCAATGAAGTACATCAAATTCGAACTTTTGGGTCGAGGATTTTATATCCAAGCTGCATTGCTTAGGATTCTTTCCCTATCTCAATGAAGTACATCAAATTCCAACTTTTGGGTCGAGGATTTTACATCCAAGACTGCATTGCTTTAGGATTCTTTCCCTATTGCAATGAAATACATCAAATTCAAATTCTTGGGGTTGAGGATTTTACATCCGAGACTGCATTGCTTTAGGATTCTTTCCCTATCGCAATGAAATACATCAAAATTCAAATCCTTGGGGTTGAGGATTTTACATCCGAGACTGCATTGCTTTAGGATTCTTTCCCTATTGCAATGAAATACATCAAATTCAAATTCTTGGGGTTGAGGATTTTACATCCGAGACTGCATTGCTTTAGGATCATTTCCCTATCGCAATGAAATACATCAAAATTCAAACTTTTGGGGTTGAGGATTTTACATCCGAGACTGCATTGCTTTAGGATTCTTCCCTATCGCAATGAAATACATCAAAATCAAACTTTTGGGGTTGAGGATTTTACATCCGAGACTGCATTGCTTTAGGATTCCTTCCCTATCGCAATGAAATACATCAAAATCAAATTCTTGGGGTTGAGGATTTTACATCCGAGACTGCATTGCTTTAGGATTCTTTCCCTATCGCAATGAAATACATCAAAATCAAACTTTTGGGGTTGAGGATTTTACATCCAGAGACTACATTGCTTTAGGATTCTTTCCCTATCGCAATGAAATACATCAAAATCAAACTTTTGGGGTTGAGGATTTTACATCCGAGACTGCATTGCTTTAGGATTCTTTCCCTATCGCAATGAAATACATCAAAATCAAATTCTTGGGGTTGAAGATTTTACATCCGAGACTGCATTGCCTTAGGATTCTTTCCCTATCGCAATGAAATACATCAAAATCAAATTATTGGGGTTGAGGATTTTACATCCGAGACTGCATTGCTTTAGGATTCTTTCCCTATCGCAATGAAATACATCAAAATCAAACTCTTGAAGTTAAGGATTTTACATCCAATACCGCATTGCTCTGAGATCTCTCCTCGTTGCAATGATTCAATCCGACCAATTCAATTTTCTTTTGAGGTTGAAGATGTTACATCTAAAACCACAAATTCCAATTTTCATTTCAAGATCAAATCCCTTCAAATTAATTTTGACAAAACTTCAATTTAAATTAAAACTCGAGCTAAAATCTAAACTTACACATCAAAACTTAAACTAAAACAAAATGAAATCTAAATTGAAATTTCCTCAGGTCATGTGATTTGGGATTCACCTCCTTTTCCTTTCCCCAGTGAGAGTTTAAGAATCTCTAGTCTCAGAGATATACTTGACACTCCCCAGCGAAAACTCTTCTACTCTGTCCCAAGTTTGTCACTTGGACTTCTGTGTTGGTTTTGTTGATCGCTTCGGTCAACACCAATACGCGCGGTGTACTCCGTCGACTCACCACACCTATTGGGGGTCCATTTGTTGACCTCATTTTTGATGAGGTCTTCTCTTCTCTCTTTAGTACTTAGGATCTAGCCTTAGGCTTTTCCTTTGACTATCTTAGAGGATTAGAATTGGGACCCACCACTTAGAAATTCAAATCACTTCTTAACTCCCTACAAACTCCACAAACTTGACTGTAGACCCCTAATCACCTAGAGGGTTGAAATCAAATGTGGAAGTTTAAAGGATGAGTTCCTATAGGACTCTTTGGCCTTAGGGCCCTTCCAGGTGGCTCGGTGCAGTGAAGGGGCTGACTTACACACACACTACACTTATACACTACACTTTCACACACCTCCTAAAACCACACCCATACCTAACTTGACCTCCCGACTCGATGTAGGTGATTCACATGGATGGTCCTTAACCCCAAGCTCTTGGGCAAGAGGGTTAGGAACAACATAGTGAATGCCTCAAATGGGTCCCTTCATGGCTCATGTGGGCTTGATGTGGCTTCATGGCTCAACCAAAATGATTTCATTCCACTCAAATTTACCCAATCTTCAATTTTCCAAATTTTCAATTTTCTGACCCCCGAGACCCTACACCCGCTTAGCTTACCCAAAACCCTTAAAATTACCCAAATTTCTCAAAGATTTCCAAATAACCCAAAATTCCCCAAAATCAATCCCAAACCTTTCCACATCACTCAAATTGATCATCCATACCCAAAAATATCAAAAATTCCAAGAAAACCTCCCAATACCCTCCAAATACCCAAAATACTCCTCTTGACCCAAAAATCCAAAAATTCGAAAATTCCCGGAAAATTCCAGAAAATCCCAAATATTCCCAATTTCATTTTGTCCAACTACACCATGGGCCAATTTTGTCAATTTACCCTACTTTTGTCAAAACCCCCAATTTGACTCATTTTAACCCAAAGTGAACCCAATGTCAAACCAAACCTACCCAATTGACCCAAATTCTGGTCCAATTCAATTCTAAACTTCAATTCAACATTCCCAACACCAATCTAGACCAAATCCAAGTTCAATTTGATTGACATTTGGATCCAATTTCACTTTTGACCTTAAAGCCCAATTTGGACCCATGACCCAAACCTAACCCAAACTCACCCAATTCAACTCCAATTAACCCCAAATCTTTTCTAAATCTTCCTTAGCATCCCCACAAGCATAACACTAACATGATTTGCCCAAAATTTGGACCCAAACCCCACTCAAATTCAACCTCAAAGCTAAAAGGCCCAATTTTGACCTAAACCCAAGCCTAACCCAAATGAGCCCAAACCCCAAAATCAAAGCCCAACCAAAGTCAAAACCTCTTTGAAACACTCCCATAAACATTTCTCAACATTAATTTTACATCAATTTCAACCCTAGCCCAACATTGGCCCAAGTTAGCCCAATTTGACCTATATTGGCCCATTTACCAAATGAACCCAAATTCAACTCAATTCAAACCCAAACCACCTCAAATTCATTTCAAATCACTCATGACACATCCCTAAACCAAAACCAACAATTATTTGGCCCAAACTTCTACAAAATTCCCATCCATAAATTCATTCCTAAACCTAAAGGCTCATCCCCTTAAACCTTCCTAAAAGCCCACTTCCTTCAAATTCAAAAGCCCAAATCCATCCAAAGCCCACATGGCACTTTCCCTCATCATCCATTTAATCAAAATCACCCCATAAGTTTCAAAATCATCAATTAAACCATTCCAAATCAAGCTTCATACAAATTTTCACCAAAATATCCAAAATTCTTAAAACCCTTTTTATGAAATTGACTCGACTTTTCCCAAGCCAAAGGTGAGCCATGAAGCCATGCATGAGCCACATGGAAGCCATGAGAGCCTCTTTACATGTCACCATGCCATTAATGGCAAGAAGAGGGGACCCTTTCCTAACCCTTCATTAAGCCTGTTTAACCATACTCATGTCACACTCTAAACCATGCTTTGCCACCTAATCCTTGATGGAGACTCCACCACGCATGGGAGGTCGACCTACTCGATCTCCTCGACCCAAAACCGAGGTCTTGGGAGGTGCACCCAACCCATTTGCATGGGTTGACCATTTTAAGCCAAAATGACCCCTTCCCCTTTCTACTTTGATTCAATCACTTTACACATGTCAAACCTCGATTGAATGCACCAAATCCCGACCACGACCCACCCGAACAAGGTGGTGACCAATGCTCGGCCGGCCAGCCACCGAGCCGCCGGAAAACACCATGGCCGAGAGCTCACATGTGAGCCCAACTTGGAATTCTCACCTGTCGAGTCGCCCCATCCCCAGTGGCCATTGCAGCTGTTCTTCTCTTGCCAAGAGCAGTCGATCCCAAGCCCTAACTCTCCACGGGAGGCCCTCCACCCTCTCCTATTTAAACACCACCCCTCTCGGCCATGAGAGGTGCTGAAAGAAACCTTAAGGAAACTCGCCAAAATTGTTCCAGACTCCTCCCCATTCACAGAGCACTTGATCCCCACCGAGATCCCCCGCCATTTCTTCTCTGCGAGCTCGATTTCGGAGTTGAAATCTAGGCCCAAAACCGGGACACTTCTCCACAGTGAGCCGATCCCCAAATTGATTGGTTCTACACCTTCACCGGACTGAGGGAAGGTGTCCACCGACAAAAGCCCCATCTCCGGGCCACCCGGTTGCTCCGGCCTCCAAGCTTTGTGATCGGGCTTGGTCGAAATCCCACCTGAGCAATTCACTGGACCGGGAGACTTCATCCGGAGCTTGTCGGGATCCAATCGAAGGTGCAACAACCCTCGGATCGAAGCCACACTTCTCCGAGCAAAGGTATGAGCTAATTCTTCATCCCGAGCTTCGGAGATTCTCCATTTCAAATGCTTTAATTTCAATGCATGATCACCAGTATAGATGTGTTCGTCTCTTTAAGACGAATCCATAGAGCATAAGAACATGAAAATCCATTGAGTATCGAGTGAGATCTTAGGGATTTAGTGTGGACGGCTCTCGGGTGAGGACGCTCGGGGACGATGAACGGATGCCGTCCATTCAATCACACACGCGGACGGACGGCCGAGATCGCGTCGGATCGGGAGACGGTACGAGAACCGCGGGGCTCGAGCCGCTGACTCGGATGGCGGCGTCGAATGGGAGCGCGACACGCGTGCGTTCGGAGGCTGCCGAGGTTGACGCGGCGCCGCGTGGATAAATAGAAAATTAGGGATATTTTCTGATTTATTTAATTCCCTAAACTTCAAAAATTCATAACTTTGTGTAGAAAAATCGGAAAAATAAAATAAAAATACCCTCTTGCTCAGGTGAACGGAGGAGAATAATGTGGAAAAGAAATCATTTAATTTCATCAAGTATTTTATTTTAAATAATTTATTTACTCTCTGCATATTTTTAATTCTCCATGCATGTATACAATTCACCATGGCATGAGACCATAGGGCTTTTAAAGCCTCTAAATTTGGGAACATTCCCTGAATTTTCGAAAGTCAGAGGCTATCCCTATGAAGAGTTATTGATTTTTCAAATTCATGTTACTGTTTTGAGTATTTTAATTCCAATAAATAGCATGTTGTGAAATAAATTCTAGGAAAATTTGGTGATGTTCCTTATGACCAGAGGACCCTAGGAAAAATAGGTTTTGAGTTAGTTCATTTAAAACAACCACTAATTGGCTTAAACACCCAAAATGGATCTCTAATTAATTAGAGCTAACCATACATCAAATTGACTTGAAATCAATTCTCCACTGACCTTTAGGATCGGAGGAACCCACCATAAAAATTTGAGATCAATTGGACTTGGTTAGCCTCTACTAATTGGGTTGATTAAGCCAATTTAAACTTTAAAATTCATAACTTTTAAAATACTTTTTAAAAAATTCACCAAATTGGTTTTGGAGCCTCTCGATATCAGGGGAATTTAAGAAAATTAAAATTTCAATTTTCTAAAAAGTTGATTTTTTAATATTATTTTAATATTTTAATAATTAAAAAATAATAAAAATCACAAAAATAATAAAATTCACCAAAATGTCACATTTTAAATTTTAATCATTTAGGAACAAACCCCATATTTTTCTTAGGTCTATTTAGTGAGATATTAAATTTTAAAGCTCTAGGGTAATTTTAAAATTATAAAAAATGTATTTTCTAGCATTTTCACTAAAATAATTATAATAAATCATAGAAAAATCAGAAAATTGTAAAATTTGATTCTCTCGATTTCCTTGATATCGGAGAGATTTTTGAAAAATATAAAATTCATTTTTCAACATTTATTTTATTTTTAAATTAATTAACACTCCAAAACTTAAAATAATTATAATAAAAATAATATAATTCCAAAAATCACCAAAATTGGTCCAAGTGTGTCCTCCGTTCATTAGAAATGTCCCCTAATTTTCTTAAGGACAGAAACTTTCCCTTGGTCATGTTATTAAATTTTCCTTGGAAATCTCTATTTTCCACCAAAAATAATTATATAAATAAATTAAATACGGAAAAATCAAATTTTCTCCTCTCATGTCTTTATTGACATATGAGTGAAGTCACATAAAAATTTCAAGTTCATTTGAGTTCAATTTAGTGAGTTATGAAATTATTAAGCTTAAAGGGTAAAGTGGTAATTAAAATTTTTAATCCTTAATTAAAACTTTAGGTTTAATAAAAAATTAACAAGTAAAATATTTGATCCTAATCTGATTTGGATGATTGAAATTTAAATAATTAAAGGGTAGAAACCCATTGAAGCAATTTAAAATGATTAAACCTTAATTAAATAGTTGATTAAATTTGGAAGAATAATAAAATTGGAATTATTAAAATAGGGATATTATTAGGAAGAGATTTATTCTTTAATTTAAGAAAATCCCTAAATTAATTATCTCATTAATATTCTATTCTTAATTAAAATGATAACTCAAATTCAAAACATTAAAAGACTTAATCATTAAACTAAAATTAAATTATTAAACTCTTTTAAAATTTCAATTAAAATTAAAAAATAAAATTAAATTAAAAAATTAAATTAAGTAAATTAAATTGAATTAAATTAAAACAAATTAAATTAAATTAAATTAAATTAAATAAAATTAAATAAAATTAAATAAAATTAAATTAAATTAAATTAAATTAAATTAAATTAAATTAAATTAAATTAAATCAAATTAAATTAAAATTAAATCAAATCAAATTAATTTAATTTAACATCAAATCAAACCAAATTGAATTAAATTGAATTAAATTAAATTGAAACTCAATTAAATTAAATTAAATTAAATTAAATTGAATTAAATATAACATCACCAAAGACATAAAGTATTCAAAATAAATCTAAAATAACTTGAACACTATTCCAAATTTAAACCCATTAATTGAAATTAAACTAAATCACAAATCATTTGAATACCAATTTACCCTCGAAAGCTTTAGTTATCATAACTCCTAAACGAGATATTAAATGAAATGTTACTTCACTTATAGGACATTCAAATATCCTAGTTCAATCGAGTAAGATAATAACAAAACTTAACTAAACCTCGGACGATTAATTCATTTGTGTAATTGAATTCATTTGGACTTAAAACAATTCCTAGAAATATTGAAAAGATGTTTAAGATTCTTCTTAAACACTTTCTCAATATGATAGGATGTTTATAAGAACAATTGAACTTAATTGTTCTTTGATGAAGAAAATCGTCTTCAAACCAAAACACAAGGAACCTAGACGTCATAGGAAATGACTAGCTATAGGATTAGGAATTTGGTAGAAAACCATAACCCTTACCTTAGATTTACCTAGGAACTTGCTTAAATATTCTAATTGTGTTTTAAGTGCAGCTTGGGATGACGGGAAGACCCTCCGAGTACGCTTTTATTTTATTGCAATTTATTTTCTTGCAATTTTCATTATTGCAATTTATTTAACTCGCATCGCACTTACTTTTCTTGCATGATAAACAATCGTTGCATGAAAACCCACACCTGTAGGATAGTCCCTAAAACCGAAACCAAAACTAAATTAAAAGTCATTGCAAGATAAAATTCACCGCCACAACATTTCAAAATATAAAACAACTCAAAATTTAATCACAAACGTAACACAAAACTACAATTACAATTAAATTAAAACGTCTCGTTGGATGATCGGGAATACCTCGGATGATGTAACCTACGTGTTGCTAACGGGATTTCCCACGGTCTAAATGAAAGTGTGGAACTCATTTAGTTGAGTTTAACAAATTCATCCGGACTAAGTGAATCCGATAAAAATAATGATGCCTAAGGATGGAACCGTGGGATCTTAACCGGTGTCGTTATAATCAACTTTAAGATTTGTTTTAATTAAAATATTGAAAACACTTGGAAATTAAGATTTTCTCTAAACCAAAACACTTTTCTCATCCCCGATTTATGACTTCTAAAACTAAACCTCTCGCAACAACAAGGAGCTCGGAGCATGGTGGGCAAGCACGGCCATCGTCGTCAAGAAACTCGAATCCACATCAGCAAAACTTTCCTAGAATTAAATAACAAAGCCATAGTGACTTCGAGGTAGTTCGCTCTAGTGCAACATAAATCCTCAACTCTTCGTTAGGCACTTCGCATTGCAAATTAAGCCCTAACCGGTCTTAGGATTCCGAGGTAGTCGTCCGTACGACAATAAACCCTCACATCTTCGAGTCTATTTGTTTGATTTTATCATACAAATATAAGCCCTAATTAATTAAAATCGGCAAGATCAAAACATTAAATAAATATTAGGACTTTCCTAAACTCAAGCCAAACAATAGGATAGTCGGGAAATTACCGAAGTTCGCTTCGAATCCGTGATTTCTCCTACTTTTCTTCCTTTGGATTCCCAAAACAAAATGTTCCAAATTTGATCCATTCCCTATTGAAATTCCAAAATTCAATCCTCGAAAACTTAAACTTTGAAATTCTTGAGAGCGGAATTATTGATTATTATCGAGAGTTTTCTTAGGTGATTCCCGTCACTTAAGATGTAATTAACTATAGGGGCTTGCCCTTATAGGAATTTTAAAGAACCCGTGTAATATAAACCCTATTTAATGCCTTCATATTAAGCGGGAATTTGTCTGGCTTATAAAATTGGTTCGCGGACCAAACGGATGTCACAAATCTTCTAGTTTATCTAATCGAGTCCCACCATCAAGTACAGGTGTCATATCCTTAGGGATAGATACACGGTTTGTGATGCGGTGCTCGTTTATATAAACTATTTGGGATGTGAGATCGGTTTAATCTCATATCTTAAAACCTTCAAATTTAAAATTATTTTCAAAATCAAATACTACTTTTCAAAATTATTTATTTAAATAAAATTCGCCGACAACTTCTGTTAGGCGACCTCTTTTTCAAAATAAAACACGTAACCTAAAAATATGCCGACAGTAGCACACAATTCTAGAAATTTGGCAAGATGTAAATTTGGATTTTCAGTTGGTGATCCCCAAACTGGTTATTATATATCATTTGGATAATACCAGGTTTATGTTCAAAAG
>JAKZJZ010001771.1:0-24904 GCA_022702705.1 Papilionanthe hookeriana x Papilionanthe teres
AAAAGTTTATTTTTAATATTATTTTAATATTTTTAATAATTAAAAAATAATAAAAATCACAAAAATAATAAAATTCACCAAAATGTCACATTTTGAATTTTAATCACTTAGTGAACAAACCCCATATTTTCTTAGCCTATTTGGTGAGATACTAATTTTTAAAGCTCTGGGTAATTTTTAAAATTAAAAAATGTATTTTCTAAGCATTTTCACTAAAATAATTATAATAAATCATAAAAAAATCAGAAAATTGCAAAATTTGCTTCTCTGATTTCCTTGATATCAGAGAGATTTTGAAAAATATAAAATTCATTTTTCAACATTTATTTTATTTTTAAATTAATTAACACTCCAAAACTTAAAATATTTATAATAAAAATAATATAATTCAAAAAAATCACCAAAATTGGTCCAAGTGGTCCCCTCGGTCATTATGAATGTCCCCAATTTTCTTAAGGATAAAACCTTCCTCGGTCATGTTATTAAATTTTCCTTGGAAATCTCTATTTTCTACCAAAAATAATTATATAAATAAATTAAATACGTAAAAATCACATTTTCTCCTCTCATGTCTTTATTGACATATGAGTGAAGTCACATAAAAATTTCAAGTTCATTTCGAGTTCAATTTAGTGAGTTAGTGAAATTATTAAGCTTAAAGGGTAAAGTGGTAATTAAATTTTTTTTAATCCTTAATTAAAACTTTAGGTTTAATAAAAAAATTAACAAGTAAAATATTTGATCCTAATCTGATTCGGATGATCGAAATTTAATAATCAAGGGTAGAAACCCATTAAGCAATTTAAAATGATTAAACTTTAATTAAATAATTGATTAAATTTGGAAGAATAATAAAATTAGAATTATTAAAATAAGGATATTATTAGGAAGAGATTTATTCTTTAATTTAAAAATCCCTAAATTAATCATTTCATTAATGTTTAATTCCTAATTAAAATGATAATTCAAATTTAAAACATTAAAAGACTTAATCATTAAACTAAAATTAAATTATTGAACTTTTTAAAATTTTAATTAAAATTAAAATGAATAAAATTAAATTAAAAAATTAAAATTAAATCAAATTAAATCAAATTAAAAATTAAATTAAAAATTAAATTAAATTAAAAATTAAATTAGATTAAATCAAATTAAATTAAAAAAAATTAAATTAAATCAAATTAATTTAATGTAACATCAAATCAAACTAAATTGAATTAAATTAAATTAAATTAAATTAAATTAAATTAAATTAAGTTGAATTAAATAACATCACCTAAGACATAAAGAAATAAGCCTAAAATAACTCAACACTATTCCAAATTTAAACCCTTCAATCGAAATTAAGTCTAAATCACAAACCATTTGAACACCAATTTACCTCAAAAGCTTTAGTTATCATAACTCCTAAATGAATATTAAATGAAATGTTACTTCACTTATAGGACATTCAAATATCCTAGTTCACCGAGCAAGTTAACAAAACTCAAAACCTCTGACGATCGATTCATTTACATAATTAAATTCATTCGGACTTAAAACAATCCTAGAAATATCGAAAAGATGTTTAAGATTCTTCTTAAGCACTTCCTCAATATGATAGGATATTTATAAGAACAATCAACTTAATTGTTCTTCGATGAAGAAAATCGTCTTCAAACCAAAAACACAAGGAACCTAGACGTCATAGGAAATGACTAGCTATATGGATTAGGAATTTGGTAGAAAACCATAACCCTTACCTTAAGCTTTTACCTAGGAACTTGCTTAAATGTTCTGATCGTGTTTTAAGTGCAGCTTGAATGACGGGAAGACCCTCCAGGTACGCTTTTATTTTATCGCAATTTACTTTCCCGCAATTTACTTTCTTGCAATTTACTTTATCGCAAATGCACTTTACTTTTCGCATGATAAAACAACCGTTGTATGAAAACCCACACCTTTAGGATGATCCCTAAAACCGAAACCAAAACTAAGTTAAAATTCATTACAAGATAAAATTCACCGCCACAACATTTCAAAATATAAAGCAACTCAAAATTTAATCACAAACGTAACACAAAACTACAATTACAACCGAATTAAAACGTCCCGTTGGATGATCGGGAATACCTCGGATGATGTAACCTACGTGTTGCTAACTGGATTTCCCACGGTCTAAATGAAAGTGTGGAACTCATTCAACTGAGTTTAGCAAATTCATCCGGACTAAGTGAATCCGATAAAAATAATGATGCCTGAAGGATGGAACCGCGGGATCTTAACCGGTGTCGTTATAATCAACTTTAAGATTTGTTTTAATTAAAACACAAAAAACACTTGGAAATTAAGACTTCTCTAAACCAAAACACTTTTCTCATCCCCTCGATTTATGATTTCTAAAACTAAACCTCCGCAACAACAAGGAGCTCGGAGCATGGTGGGCAAGACGGCCATCGTCGCACGAAAACTCGAATCTACTTCAAGCAAAACTTTCCTAGAATTAAACAACAAAGCCATAGGACTTCGAGGTAGTTTGCCTAGTGCAACATAAATCCTCAACTCTTCGTTAGGCATTTGCATTGCAAATTAAGCCCTAACCTGGTCTTAGGATTCCGAGGTAGTCGTCCGATACGACATAAACCCTCATATCTTCCAGAGCTATTTGTATGATTCTATCATATAAATATAAGCCCTAATTAATTAAAATTGGCAAGATTAAAACATTAAATAAACATTAGGACTTTCCTAAATCCAAGCCAAACAATAGGATAGTCGGGAGATTATCGAAGTTCACTTCGAATCCGTAATTTCTCCTACTTTTCTTCCTTTGAATTCCCAAAATAAAATGTTCCAAACTTGATCCATTCCCTATCGAGATTCAAAAATTCAATCCTTCGAAAACTTAAACTTTGAAATTCTTCGAGAGCGTGACTATTGATTATTATCGAGAGTTTTCTTAGGTGATTCCCGTCACGTAAGATGTAATTAACTATAGGGGCTTGCCCTTATAGGGAATTTTAAAGAACCTGGTAATATAAACCCCGTTTAATGTTTTCATATTAGGCGAGGGAATTTGTCGACTTATAAAATTGGTTCGCAGACCAAACGGATGTCACAAATCTTCTAGTTTATTTAACCGAGCCCCACCATCAAGCAAGTGTGTCTATCCTTGTGGATAGATACACGGTTTGTGATGCGGTGCTCGTTTATATAAACTATTTTGGGATGTGAGATCGGCTTGATTTCATATCTTAAAATCTTCAAATTTAAAATTATTTTCAAAATCAAATACTACATTCTAAATTATATCTATATTTAAATTAAATTTAAAATTCACCGACAACTTCTGGCGACTCCGCTGGGGACAGTTCCTCTCTCCATTCTAATCGCATACATTCCGTTTTCAAAAATCGGTAGTGCATCCATGTCCCTTACGGATCAAACTACTCCTTCTTTCCGTCGGGATACTATGTTCATTTCTACTACGAACAAGTATAACCAACATTCTCTCGGATTTAGGAGCCACTGTTTAGACACCCCTAAACAGAGAGGTTCCGAGATCCTTTACCTCATTTCGAGGTGGGTGGACCCCAGTAGGTGTTAGTTCAGAGTGATCCTTCGAGTCGAGAAGTCTTGCTTAAGACTCTCTTTTCCTTTCCAACTCCGATTCGATTCCTTACCTTCTCTACACCTTCGAACACTCCGTTCTAAATAAACAAACCCTCTAATAAGTGATTCTTTTAATAAGTGATTCCTTTTTATAAATACATGAACAAGAATGAGTTCGGATTTTTTTTTCAATTCCTTTTCTTTTCGTCCTAAAGAAAAGAAGCATAACTTGGGACGACAACCTGAATCTATCCCGCAGAATGGAAGCTCCGAAACCGATTTTCTCTTTTACCAATGGACCGGACTTCGCCGTCTATAAGGATGAGCCGCCCGACAATGGAATCATCCGATTTGGACAAGGATTTGAAAACACGAACGTCAAGATCACCGACGTCTCCCTCTTTGCACCGACGAACAAGGTATCCGAAGCCGAGGAGCCGCCGCTCGAGTTCAACCTTAGGTCGACCCAAGAATTCCCTCCTCTCGCAAAGGATCCCGACTAAGAGGAATACCGCTGTCCGACGAGAGGACCGTTCTTACTACCCCCATCGGTCTAGTTGTTTCTGCACCTACCCCGACTTTTGCCAAATCAAAGGGGAAAGAAATCCGTAATTATGATGGACTCGCTACCGTGGAGGGTACAGCATCTTCTCGTAAGACCTTCGTTTTTCGAAATCGAGTCCAGTTCAAAGATTCCGTCACCGACAAGGACCCAAAGAAGAAACGAAGTAGTAGGATCGCTGTGAGAAGCCGTAGCCGGCCGAAATTGCTTTCCTAGAGGAAATTCCGTAACTCGCCGAATATACACCGCCCGAATACATACCACTCTTGGGAGGAAGCAGGTTTCATCCCCTCTCCGCCGCGTAAGATGAAGAAAATATTCGCAAGATTGCTGCCACATTACCAAAGCCCGCATATTACAATGATAGCCGCAAGAAAAGAACTAGAACTACTCCGTGTTGCTCGACCTGCAAACTTTGGCAGAAAAGCTAGCAAAGAAGGAAAACCGCCCGTATCGGAAATTCTACGAAGGATAGGGCGGGGTGCCGATCAAATCCCGGTCTTCGGGCCCCCGAGTAGAACCCGCCATCATGACGAAAAGCCAAGTAAAAGAATGAAGGCTAGTCCGCCCGTTGTCGTCTCGGGATTACAAATTAGTGGAGGATACCACCTTCAAGCATTTGGCACGACGTACCATCTAGTCCTGGACCTTCGCCGTTAGAAGGATGGTATGGCGTCCAACCTACTCGGATGATCGAGATCGAAATAACGAGCTCGAGAAAGAAAGTCTCGCTGAGGAGACTTGAATCTGAAGAAAGTGCTACCGCGATGAAGGGGACTCGTGAGAAGGGGACCCGGCAGCTATCGCACGACAACCACAAAGACACACAGAAAGCCCCGCTAGAAGATGCCATGGAAAAGTTGAGAACCGATATCCGACGATTGGCAAAAGAAAGAGAAGAAAAGTTCGGAGACGAGATTGATTCATCGGAATTCATGGACGACGAATACGCGTAAATCAACGTGGCCGAGACACGAGCTTCATCGCCTTCGCAAGGTGCTCCCGCAGCCTCGCAGAAGAGAGGAGCCGAAGCCGATGAGAAGGCGGCTTCAGGAGAAAGACGACACGATCGCTCGAATGGCGAAAAGGATGGAAGAGATGGCCGTAGCTCGGCCACTTCCGCAGTCGAGTACAACCACATGAGAGACACCCCGCGAGGTCATTCACATCAGAGACGGAGGAAAGGAGATTACGTCCGTCAATGGGGATGATCAGCTCGAAAAAGGATACAACACAAAGTATGATTCTCGAAAAGGATATCAAGAACTTGGTGGAACAGCGAAAGGAGAAGCCTTAGCACGATCGAAGAGCGGGACATCCATTCGGACGGGTAGACTCTTACCCGTAAGAATTCGACGCTGTCCAATACCCGAAAGGCTTCGTACCACCTCTCGTTTAAGACCTTCGACGGAACCGGAACCCCCGACAAGCATGTGGCACACTTTCGTGCGCAGTTGTTGCAATGCCGGCGGGAGCGATGCATTACTCTTCCAACAAGCTCGTCGCCAATCTGTCAGAATCGCCTTCGACCGGGTATGCGAATTACCAAATGGTTCGGTGAAGACGTTCTCGAGCTAGAGAACCTCTTCATCAAGCGATTCGCCGGAGCTCGCACCACATCACTATAGGTGATTTAGTGGTAGAGAAACAAAAGCCGAATGAAACTTTGGTGGATTACATACTTCGATGGAGGAACTTAAGCATGAAGTGTGAACCACAACCGCAAGAACAACACGCAGCTCGGCATTTTACTTAAAAGCATTCACGGCCCGATAAGCACTTCTCCTCAAGGGATTCACTATTAAGACTTTTGAGAAGTTGTTAAGCAAGGCCGGAAGCTTGCAAGAAGAGGCGAAGCAATTAAGTTTCGCCGACAAGACGGACAAACAAAAGCCTCAGTAAAGACTTTTGAAAAGAAATCCGGATCGTTGCGAGCAGCTTGACAAAGGCAAGCAACCGATGCAAATACCACTGCAGAACGGCCGCAAGCAACCACAACAGAATTACCAAGAACCCGGCCCAGCTATCAGTCATCTCCGCAGTATGAACAACCACCTCGTCCGCAACGTACATTAAGGGAGCTTTTGAGCGCAGAATATCCGTTCAAGAATGAAGCGAAGGCTGAAAATGTTCCGTAGTCCGATGAAGACTCCAGATTTCCACTGCCGTAGCCTAAAAGACCGGAGGAAGTCAACAAGAAAGGTGATCCCAACTTTTGCCCTTACCACCGGATGCTTGGGCACAAAATAGAAGATTGCATTACCTTCAAAAGTTGGCTCAATGACAACCTTCGGAAAGGGAATATAACGATCCCGAAGGAGTACATGAAGGAACCCCGCAAAGGAGGTTCCGTCAATGTTGTCTCGACCGATCCCATCATTCCGATAGATCCCTATACGACCGACGATGGATGGACTACCGCTGGACGAGGTCTTCGAAAAAGATTTTAGACAGAGCATCCAAACCGCTTCGGTGCGAGCTTCAATTCGTAGTTTGAAACCTGTTAAGCCGTCACTATCACTTGCGATAGAAGAACCACCTCAACAGAGACGATCGAAGAGAAGAAGAAAATCGACGAAGAAGAGAGGACCGAGGCTCCTAAGGCTAGTACTCAGGGGCCGCTTATCCTAGGATAGTTAGTTTCCGATTCGGGGAGAAATCCCTCGAACCTCCGATTTTGTATGATTATCTCGCTCACTTCGGTGGGATCATATAATGAAAAGGGTGATGGCGTTGGCTACGTTTGACCTGCTTCTAACGATTACGTAACTAACGATAATCCGGATATCGATTTCGATACCAACGACAATTCTCAAATCATACACGATCTCGACGAGCAAAATAACGAAGAAGACATCCATCAAGGAGGCTACGAGAGTTCAACAAGCAACGAATCTATCCGCGAGTTTCGAGGAGCTCCGATCACGATAAAGTTAGAGCCTCTCGCGACTCGAAGCTAATCCGGAAGAGCCCGTCATTCCGATTCAAGAAGAGACACTCGCAAGCTCAACAATAGATTCAGAGGAAATTGGCGAAGTCAACTTAAGAAGTGGAAAAGTTCTACCTCCGAGAATGAGTCCAAAGGACGAAGGAAAGCGGGTGGTTGTTCAAGAAGAACCAACCCCAGCGCAGAAGGAATACCCATTCGAGAAGAAGCGAGAGACACATGAAAATAAAGTGGACTACAACGTGCATAAGCCCATCTTAGGAAACTACCAACACAACCGAGCATCTACGACGCTCTCATCTTATCAAAGGAGATGAGAGAAGCTCCGATCAAGGCCTTACTTCGATCCGGAAATTTGCTTAGCTCAAATGGCCTGGAGATTCCTTAGATGAGGTTTCGCTCGTTAAAGGAACAACGAGGTGTTACCTTCACTTGACAATGACCTACTACTTGGAACATGCCAGATCACAACCGACCGTTGTACATTTCAGAGTCATAATCGGAAAATTTACACTCTCCGCAGTATTGGTGGATCCAGGAGCATCAATCAATATAATGAATCTTCGAATGCTAGCATACTTGAAATTGATGCTCGTGAACTCGAAGCCGACAAAATGTTATTAAGAGGATTCAACTGTAAAGGAGAAAGAGCCCTCGGCTCAATAACACTGCTAATGAAGACCGGTGACTTAGCAAAGACAACCGCAAAATTTCACATAATTGATTCGTAAACATCGTTCAATGCTCTACTGGGCCGACAATGGATACATGAAAACAGGATGGTACCATCATCTCTACATCGTTGCATCAAATACTACGATGGAGGGGAACAGGTGCATCAAAGGTGACTTACAACCATTCTCCGTACATGAAATTGGAATCCACGAGGATGCAGCTTATTATGCACCACCGAAGAAAACGATCTTCTCCAGAGATACCATAACAAATGAAGCAAAGAAAGTTCGGGACAACGAAGAACCTGAAGTTCTAGTCCAACAGTCACTCACCACTCCCTTACGGCGAGATGGTGAAGGTTTCTCCACAACTCGCATCCGAGGTCGAGGCCGGGGACGAGGTCGTGGTAGAGACGTTAGGACGATTGGACGGAGGAAACCGACCATCAATGTCGATCGGGAAGATAGATCTACAAGAAGAAAAAGAAATCAAACAAGAAGCAGTACAATAAGTCGGAAGAAGCCGCAATTCAGAATCCCTCTCGAAGATGAAAGAAACGAAGAATATAAATCGATGTACGAGAAGATTAACCACTATGTACATACTATGACTCGACCCCGATCCATTCTAATAAGATCGAAGGTATGGAGGTCAAAGAGGTACGTAGCGGTGGTGCAAAGCCCATCAAATTCTACCGTGGTGCTCCTTCCTCCAAAACTCGAAAATAATGTACAACTTGAAGATGCTACTTCATCGTAATTAATGGAATTGCCTTGTTGACCTCATTTTCAGATGAGGTCTTCTCCTCTTCTCTTTAGTACTTATGGATCTGCAGCTCAGATTTTCCTTCGACTTATCTTAGAGGACTAGAATTGAGACCCACCACCTAGAATTTCAAACCCACTTCTAAACTCCCCGCAAACTCCACAAACTTGACTATAGACCCCCAATCACCTAGAGGGTTGAAATCGAGTGTAGAAGTTTAAAGGATGAGTTCCCTATAGGACTCTTTGGGCCTTAGGACCGCCTCGGGCGGCTCTGGTCCGTGAAGGGCTAACTTACACACACTACACTTCCATACACCTCCTAAAAAAAAACACACCCTTACCCAACTTTAACCTCCTGACTCATGTGGTGATTCACATGGATGGTCCTTAACCCCTAAGCCCTCGCGATAAGAGGGGTTAGAGAACGACATAGTGAGTGCCTCAAATGAGTCCCTTCATGGCTCATGTGGGCTTGATATGGCTTCATGGCTCAACCAAAATGGTTGTATTCCACTTACATCCACCCAATCTTCAATTTTCCAAATTTTCAATTTTTGACCCCCGGGACCCTACACCCCGCCAAATTTACCCAAAACTCTCAAATTACCCAAATTTTCCAAAATTCTCCAAATCACCCAAAATTCTCCAAAATCATTCCCAAACATTTCCACATCACTCAAATTGGTCATCCATGCCCAAAAATACCAAAAATGCCAAAAATACCTCCCAATACCCTCCAAATACCCAAAATACCCCTCCTAGCCAAAAAATCCAAAAATTCAGAAAATTCCCGAAAATTCCAGAAAATCCCAAATATTCCCAATTTCATTTTGTTCAACTACACCATGGGCTAATTTTGTCAATTTACCCCACTTTTATCAAAATCCCCACTTGACCCATTTTAACCCAAAGTGAACCCAATGTCAAACCTAACCCACCCAATTGACCCAAATTCTGATCCAATTCAATTCTAAACTTCAATTCGACATCCCCAACACCAATCTAGACCCAATCCAAGCCCAATTTGATTGAAATTTGGATCCAATTTCACTTTTGGCCTTAAAGCCCGATTTGGACCTATGACCCAAACCTAACCCAAACTCACCCAATTCAAATCCAATTAACCCCAAGTCTTTTCCAAACCTTCCTTAACATCCCCATAAACAAAACACTAACATGATTTGCCCAAGATTTTGATCCAAACCCCACTCAAATTCAACCCAAAATCAAAAAGCCCAATTCTCACCTAAACTTAAACCTGGCCAGAATGAGCCCAAATCCCAAAATCAAAACCTAACCAAAGCCAAAACCTCTTTGAAACACTCCCATAAATATTTCTCAACATTTATTTTACATCAATTTCAACCCTAGCCCAACATTGGTCCAAATTAGCCCCGATTCGACCTACATTGGCCCAGAGTTACCAATTAAACCCAAATTCAAACCAATTCAAGTCCAAATCACACCAAATTGACTCCAAACCACTCATGACACATCCCTAAACCAAACTCGACAATTATTTGGCCCAACCTCTTTACAAAATTTCTACCCCATAAATTCATTTTCAAACCTAAAAGCCCACTTCCCTAAACCTTCCTAAAAGCCCATTTCCACCAAATACAAAAGTCCAAAATTGGCCCTAAAGCCCACATGACATTTCCATTTGCCATCCATTTAATCAAAGCCATTCCCTAAGTTATAATTCCATCATCAAACAATTCCACATTAAGCCCCATACAAATTCACATCAAAATACCAAAATTTCTCTTAAATCCATTTCCATGAAATTGACTCGACTTTTCCCAAGCCAAAGGTGAGCCATGAAGCCATGCATGAGCCACATGGAAGCCATGAGAGCCTCTTTACATGTCACCATGCCATTTCGGGCAAAAGGAGGAGACTCTTTCCTTAATTTCTAAAGGTGATTAACCACTCCCATGATTCCACTAAATCTTGCTTAAGCTTAATTGTACTTGGATGGTGATCATTCCCCATCGATTAAGCTCGACCTAAATCACTTTCTATTCAAACTAAACAAAGCCTTGGGTGGTGCACTCCATCTCAAATGGAGGGGTTGACCAATTTTAGCCAAAATAAGCCCCTCTCCCATTCCATCTAATCCGAGCCTTTTACACATGGCATTTGCCAATTGCTTGCACCAAGTCCCAGCCCTGACCCACCTGACCTTGAGGGTGACCCATGCACAGTCGCCGGCCACCCGGTCGTCGGAAAACACTATGCCCGAAACCTCGGGAGAAGCCAAGCTTTGAAATTCCATCCTGCTGAGCTGCCCACGCTCCGAATGGTCACCATGGCCGTTCTTCACATGCCAAGAGCGAGCTGATCCCGACCATCGACTCCCCTGGAGAGCCTCCCGCCACCGCCTATTTAAACCCCTGCACCTCTCGGCCATGAGAGGTGCCGAACTAGACCTTACCGAAACTACTGCCAAAATTGTTCCGGACTCCTCCCCACACACGAGCACTTGATCCCCAGTGAGATCCCCCGCCATTTCTTCTCTGCGAGCTCAATTTCGCAGTCGAAACTCCACCCAAAACCAGGACACTTCTCCACAGCTGGACCAATCCCCAAATCGATTGGTCCTACACCGCACCTGGACCAGGGAAGGTGTCCACCAAGAGAAAGCCCCATCTCCGTGTCACCCAGATTGTTCCGGACTCCAAAGGTTGTGATCGGCTTTGGTGGAAATCACACTATAGCAATTCACCACATCCCTGGGCTTCATCCCCCAGCCTCCTGCATCTCCAACGAACGTGCCGAGCATCTCCGATCGAGGCTTCACCTCTCGTAGCTAAGGCATGAGTTAATTCTTCATCCCGAGCTTCCGGAGATTCTCCATTTCAAATGCTTTAATTTCAATGCATGATAACCGTATAGATGTGTTCGTCTCTTCAAGACGAATCCATGAGAGCATAAGAACATGAAAATCCATCGAGTATCGAGTGAGATATTAAGGATTTAGTGTGGACGGCTCTCGGCGAGGACACTTGGGGACGATGAACGGATGCCGTCCATTTAATACACGCGCTGACGGACGGCCGGGATCGCGTCGGATCGGAAGACGGAGCGATGACCGCGGTCCCGGAGCGCTGACGCGGATGGCGGCGTCGAATGGGAGCGCGCCCGCGTGTGCATTCGGAGCCGCCGAGGTTCCGACGCGGCGCCGCGTGGATAAATAGAAAAATAGGGTATTTTCCTATTTATTTAAATTCCCTAAACTTTGAAAATTCATATCTTTGTGTAGAAAAATCCATAAAAATAAAATAAAAATACTCTCTGCTCAGATGAACGTAGGAGAATAATGTGGAAAAGAAATTAATTAATTTTGTCCAGTATTTTATTTTTAATTAATTTATTTACTCCCTGCATATGTTTTAATTCTCCATGCATTCATACAATTCACCATAGCATGAGACCATAGTAGCTTCGAAGCCTCTCGAATTTGGGAACATTCCCCGAATTTTCCAAAGTCGAGGCCATCCCTATGAAGAGTTATTGATTTTTCAAATTCATGTCAATCGTTTTCGAGTATTTTAATTCCAATAAATAGCATGTTGTGTAATAAATCCTAGGAAAATTTGCGTGATGTTCCTTATGACCGCAGAACCCTAGAAAAATAAGCTTGAGTTAGTTCACTTAAAATAACCCTAATCGGCTTAAACACCCAAAATAGGTCTCTAATTAATTAGAGCTAACCATACATCAAATTGACTTGAAATCAATTCTCCACTCGACCTTTAGGATCGGAGGAACCCACCATAAAAATTCGAGGTCAATTGGACTCGGTTAGCCCCACTAATCGGGTCGATTAAGCCATTTAGTCATTTTAAACTTTAAAAATTCATAACTTTCAAAATATCTTTCAAAAATTCACCAAATTGGTTTTGGAGCCTCTCTGATATCAGGAGAATTTAAGAAAATTAAAATTTCAATTTTCTAAAAAAAGTTGATTTTTAATATTATTTTAATATTTTTAATAATTAAAAAATAATAAAAATCACAAAAATAATAAAATTCACCAAAATGTCACATTTTGAATTTTAATCACTTAGGAACAAATCCCATATTTTTCCTAGGTCTATTTAGTGAGATATTAAATTTTAAAGCTCTAGTGGTAATTTTAAAATTAAAAAATGTATTTTCTAAGCATTTTCACTAAAATAATTATAATAAATCAAAGAAAAATCAGAAAATTGTAAAATTTGATTCTCTGGAATTCCTTGATATCAGAGAGATTTTTAAAAATTATAAAATTCATTTTTCAACATTTATTTTATTTTTAAATTAATTAATACTCCAAAACTTAAAATAATTCTAATAAATAATAATATAATTCAAAAATCACCAAAATTGGTCCAAGTGGTCCTCTAGTCATTAGGAATGTCCCCTAATTTTCTTAAGGACTTAAACTTTCCCTTGGTCATGTTATCAAATTTTCCTTGAAAATCTCTATTTTCTACTAAGAATAATTATATAAATAAATTAAATATAGAAAAATCACATTTTCTCCTCTCATGTCTTTATCGACATATGAGTGAAGTCACATAAAAATTTCAAGTTCATTTGAGTTCAATTTAGTGAGTTATAAAATTATTAAGCTTAAAGGGTAAAATGGTAATTAAATTTTAACCCTTAATTAAAACTTTAGGTTTAATAAAAAATTAACAAGTAAAATATTTGATCCTAATCTGATTTGGATGATTGAAATTTAAATAATTAAAGGGTAGAAACCCATTAAGCAATTTAAAATGATTAAACCTTAATTAAATAATTGATTAAATTTGTAAGAATAATAAAATTGGAATTATTAAAATAGGGATATTATTAGGAAGAGATTTATTCTTTAATTTAAAAATCCCTAAATTAATCATCTCATTAATACTCAACTCTTAATTAAAATGATAACTCAAATTTAAAATATTAAAAGACTTAATCATTAAACTAAAATTAAATCATTAAACTCTTTCAAAAATTTCAATTAAATTAAATTAAATTAAATTAAAATTAAATTAAATTAAATAAACAAATTAAATTAAATTAAATGAATTAAATACATTAAATTAAATAAATTAAATTAAATTAAATTAAATTAAATAATAAATTAAATTAAATTAATTAAATTAAATTAAATAAATTAAATTAAGTTAAATTAAATTAAATTAAATTAAAATTAAATTAAATTAAATTAAGAAATTAAATCAAATAAATTAAATTGAATTAAATTAAATCAAATCAAACTAAATTAAATCGAATTAAATTAAATTAAATTAAATTAAAGTAAATTAAGTCGAATTAAATAACCTCATTTAAGACATGAAGAAATAAATCTAAAATAACTTGAACACTATTCCAAACTTAAATCATTAATTTGAACTTAAACTTGAATCACAAATCATTAAATATCATTTTGCCTTTCGTGAGCTTTAGTTATCATAACTCCTAAATAGAACATTAAAATGAAATGTTACTTCACTTATAGGACATTCAAATGTCCTAGTTCACCGAGCAAGTTAACAAAACTTGAAAACCCTGGGACGATCGATTCATTTACACAATTAAATTCATTTGGACTTAAAACAACCCTAGAAATATTGAAAAGATGTTTGGGATCTCTCCTAAGCACTTCCTCAATATGATAGGATGTTTATAAGAACAATTGAACTTAATTGTTCTTCGATGAAGAAAATCGCCTTCAAACTAAAAACACAAAGAACCTAGACGTCATAGAAACGACTAGCCATAGGATTAGGAATTTGGTAGAAAACTATAACCCTTTCCCTTAGCTTTACCTAGGAACTTGCTTAAATAATCTAATTATGTTTTAAGTGCAGCTCGGAATGACGGGAAGACCCTCCAGGTATGCTTTTATTTTATTGCAGTTTATTTTATTGCAAATGCACTTTATTTTTCTTGCATGATAAACAACAGTTGCATGAAAACCGACACCTTTAGGACAGTAAACCAAAGCCGAAACCCAAAACTAAAATAAAAGACACTACAAGATAAAATTCTCCTCCACAACATTTCAAAATATAAGACAACTCAAAATTTAATCACAAACGAACACAAAACTACAATTACAATTAAATTAAAACGTCTCTATCAATGATCGGGAATACCTCTGGATGATGTAACCCACGTGTTGCTAACGGGATTTCCCACGGTCTAAATGAAAGTGCGGAACTCATTTAGTCGAGTTTAGCAAATTCATCCGGACTAAGTGAATTCGATGAAAATAACTATGCCGGGATGACGGAACCGCGGGATCTTAATCGGTTCCGTTTAATCAACTTTAAGATCTGTTTTAATTAAAATATAAAGAACACTTGGAAATTAAGACTTCTAAACCAAACACTTCTCTCATCTCCCGATTTATGACTTCTATAACTAAACCTCCGCAACAACAAGGAGCTCGGAGCATGGTGGGCAGCACGGCCATCGTCACGCAGAAACTTGAACCTACATCAACAAAACTTTCCTAGAGTTAAACAACAAAGCCATAGGACTTCGAGGTAGTTTGCCTAGTGCAACATAAATCCTCAACTCTTCGTTAGTGCATTTGCATTGCAAATTAAGCTCCTAACCGGCCTTAGGATTCCGAGGTAGTCGTCCGATACGACATAAACCCTCATATCTTCTATGCAATTTGTATGATTCTATCATATAAATATAAGCCCTAATTAACTAAAATCTGCAAGATTAAAACATTAAATAAACATTAGGACTTTCTAAATTCAAGCCAAACAATAGGATAGTCGGGAGATTACCGAGGTTCGCTTCGAATCTGTAATTTCTCCTACTTTTCTTCCTTTCGAATTCTCAAAATAAAATGTTCCAAACTTGATCCATTCCCGATCGAGATTCAAAAATTCAATCCTTCGAAAACTTAAACTTTGAAATTTTTGAGAGCGAATTATTGATTATTATCGAGAGTTTTCTTAGGTGATTCCCAGTCACTTAAGATGTAATTAACTATAGTGGGCTTGCCCTTATAGGGAACTTTAAGAACCCGTGTGAATATAAACCCCGTGCTAATAGTTTCATATTAAGCGAGGGAATTTGTCGGCTTATAAAATTGGTTCGCAGAACCAAACGGATGTCACGAATCTTCTAGTTTATTTAACCAAGCCCCACCGTCAAGCGTTGTGTCTATCCTAGGGATAGATACACGGTTTGTGGTGCGGTGCTCGTTTATATAAACTATTTGGGATGTGAGATCGGTTCGATTTCATATCTTAAAATCTTCAAATTTAAAATTATTTTCAAAATCAAATATTACTTTCTAAATTATATCTATATTTAAATTTAAAATTCGCCGACAACTTACGTTAGGCGACCCCTTTTTTAAAAATACGACACTCAACCTAAAAATATGCCGACATGCCTTTTGAGTGGTACTCTCCCTGTGTTCAAAATTTAATTCAACGTGGTTTCTTACCTCGACAGTGGACAAAAGGTCAATCTCAACATTTTGAAAAATTATGGAATAATTCCGGTCATCCACCCAATTCGAAGCATGGTCTCGGATTCGGCACAAGAGGATCGCTTGATGATATCGGATTTTGCTTGGTTGTCACCTGCGAATCTAATGAAAACCGCATGGAAACTACGGACGAACTCGAAGATTTACAAATTGGAGACGCTCCACTCGAACTCGAAGAAGAAATCAAATCTACAATAGATGAGTTAACGAAGTTAACTTAGGTACTAGCGAAGAGCCTAGACCTACCTTTGTTAGCTCCTTACTCAATAAAGAAGACTCCGAAGAAATAATCAAGTTATTAATGGAATTCAAAGATCGTTTTGCTTGGAGCTACGATGAGATGCCGTGTTTAGCTCCGAGGTCGCAGCCCATAAGCTTAGGGTGGATCCTGCTTCAGTCCGCACGGACAAGGTCCTGTAAGAATGCGTCTAGAAATCGAACAACAAGTCATAACTCGAAGTTAAAAAGCTAATAGACGCTAAATTTGTCCGTGAAGAACAATACCCAACTTGGTTAGCCAATGTGGTACCAGTCGAGAAGAAGAATGGTCGTATCGAATTTGTGTGGATTTCGCAGATTTAAACAAGGCATGTCTAAAAGATGAATTTCCTCTACCGATCCTGCACTAATGATCGACATCGCTTCAACACATGAAATATTCTCATTCATGGATGGATCTTCGTGATACAACCAGCATAAAAATGGCTCTATAGAGATGAAAAGCTTACAAAGATTCGTAACGCCGATCGGAGTATTTTGCTACACGTTGATGCCATTCGGATTGAAGAACGCAGAGAGCAACCTACCAAAGAGCAATGACAAGAATTTTTGATGATCTCATCCATAATCAAGTCGAATGCTACGTGGACGATGTGGTCATCAAAAGCAAAGTAAAGGACAACCACTTGTATGATTCGAGAATTGTTTTCGAACGATTAAGACAATTTAACCTTAAGATGAATCCCTAGAATGCGCCTTCGCCACCACCTCCGGAAATTCTTAGATTCGTTGTCCGACATCGTGGAATTGAAATCGACCCGGAAAAGATTAAAGCTATCTTAGAAATGCCGTCTCCCAAAACCTTAAAACAACAACGATCTTTTCGAGTGAAGCCGGCATATCTTCGACGCTTTATCTCAAACTCGTCGTGTAGGTGTCAGCCTTTCTCAGCACTAGTTAAAAAGGACGCCAAATTTATTTGGGAAGAGAAATGCCGAAGCCCTTCGAGGACATTAAACAATATTTAATGACACCTCCCGTCCTAGCAACCTCTGGGCTCGTGTAGATCGATCGATACTTTACACCGCGGCTTTAGACGACTCTTTCTGGAGCCTCGTTAGCCTGTGTCAATGATGAGGGTAAAGAAAATGCTCTTTACTACTTAAGTCGTCGTTTGCTTCCGACGGAAGTAAGGTATCCCGCAATCGAAAAGCATTGTTTGGCCCCCGATCTTCGCCGCTCAAAAGCTCAGTGCACTACATGCTTTCTCATAAGGTCAACCTAATCTCGAAATTTAATCCATTGCAATACTCGATGACTCGTCCAACGCTTTCCCGCAGACTTGCCGATGGTCAATGATATTATCGCAATTCGATATAACTTTCGTGCCTCTTCGTGCCGTAAAGGGACAAGTCTTAGCGTACTTCTCGCAAAGACACCCTTGCACGTGCAGAATCTCCTCTCAATGACGATCCGCCGATGAACAAATAATGAACCTAGAAGACCTCGATGATCGACGTCGGGAATTATATTTCGACGGAGCATCTTCAGCGCACAAAGACGAAGAATCACAAGTAATAGTGCCCGGTAAGGCAGAATCGGGCTAATCTTTATAACACCGGAGCGGGGGATGTTAAGATACTCCTACCACTGACGTAACCATGTACAAACAACGAGCGTAATACGAAGCCCTCATAACGGATCGGAATTAACCATTCAAATTGGGATAACCGTACATCAACGTCTACGTGGATTCGCAATTAATCATTCAACGTATCGCCGGACAATACAGAATTTTAAAACCAAGACTCGAGCAATACTTCCAAGATGCCATACAACCGTTGGAATAGCATTCCGAATGTGACGATCTACAAAATTCCCGTAAAAGAAAACGCTTTAGCGGATGCGCTAGCCCGTCTCGCAAAAGAATTTCGCCCGTTTGCAAGATGAATCAGATGGAAGTGTCGCTCACTGGACGTCGAGTCCTATCACGGCTCGACATAGACACAATACACAAATCGAAAAAGAAAAAGGATCAATCGCAACAGAAGGATGTAGAAAACACGTGAAGATCGGCGACAACCATTAATAGATTACCTACAAACAGAAAACTACCGTATGATAGGTCGCTAGCCCATCGCATCAAGAAAAGAACTCGTCCTATGCGTTAATAAACGATACATTATACGGAAGGTCTTTCGATCAAATGTGGCTAAGGTGCTCTAAGCGGGTCCGAGGCCCGTGAAATTGTTAAAGAGGTGCATTCGTGACTCGTGGCGCTCACCAGCCGGGCCCGAAAATGAAAATGAAAATTAAAAGACTAGGGTACTACCGGCCCTCGATGATGACCGACCGCATGAAAATCGCCAAGAGCCGTCACCAATGCCAAGTGCAGGGAGTAGCTCCGCACCAACCTCCAAATGTGCTATATCCGACAATCGCGTCGTGGCCATTCGAATGTTGAGGCACGTATATAGTGGGTCCAATAGAACCACCATCTTCAAAAGGACATCGCTTCATTCTTGCGGCTACAGACATTTTTCCAAGGGCAGAGGCAGGCCCACTTAGAGAAGTGAAAGCACACCACGTGCTACGCTTTTTAAGAACCAAGTTGTCTACCGTTTCGGAGTGCCGCGCAGATCATCTCGGATAATGCGGTCAGCATTCGAAGCACGCAAATCAACAATTTTGTCGTAGAGACACTGGAATCGACCGGCGATACTCAACAATTTACTACCCAAGAGCAAACGGCCTCGCCGAGGCTTTTAATAAAACTCGTTCAAATCTTAAAGAAAACCTTGGACGATAATAAGAGAAATTGGCACGAGAAGTTGTTAGAAGCCTTATGGGCCTACCGGACAACCTTCGTAACTCCTACGCAAGCTACACCTTACGCTCCGGTGTATGGGTCCGAGGCAAGTTGTTACCTTTAGAGGTTCAGCCTTCCTTCACTCGCAATTGCGCTGCAAATAAAATCACAACAGGAAGAGAACGCCAAATTACGACTCGAAGAATTGGAGAGCCCGGAAGAGAAAAGACTTAGCCGCAAACGAATTTAGAACTATACTAAGCTAAGATGATTCAAGCCCATGATAAATCGGTCCGCCCAAGAACCTTCAAAGTTGGTGATTTAGTTCTCGTTTTCAAAGACCTATTCTCGCACACCGCAAGATAGAGAGAAAATTTGAACCCACTCGGGAAGGACCGTTCGTGGTCGAAGCGCGATACTCGGGAGGTTCCTACCAAGCCTAGTGAATTGCCAGGGAGAACGACATATGCTTCCGATCAATGGACGATACTTAAAAAAGTACTACGCTACCCGATGTTTCGAAGGAATGAATTCTTCATCCCTAAGAAACACGGCGAAGTAATTACTTATGATTGGGTCCGAACCCAAAAAAATAATAAAATGTGCTAAAATAAATAAAATCCCGATAATAAAATTTTCCTTGTTTTCTTTTCCAAATCAAAATCTCTTACTCCGATCTTATCCCACTTCATTCCCGTTAAGTTTAAAAATATAAGAATAATAAAAAATGTCTTTAATAAACATTTTCTTAATGTTCTTGTTCTTAGTATGTACTCTCGATCCTTTTCCTTGTCTTTTCGCAGTGGAAATGTCGAACGGGCGGTCTGGTCCTGAACTTTAAGAATGGCGTAAGCCTCGCACTCGATGAAAAGAGGGTGAAAGATGGAGCGATAATCGAGATCGACTCGCATTTCCGCACCGGGCAGTGCCTACAAGACGAGGAAAGTGACCGGGTCCCGGCTGACCAAGAAGAACTACCCTACGTACACAGGATGAAAGTGGGTGGCCCAAGCCACCAATCCAAGAAGAAGAAAAGAAAGACAAACATTGAAGAAGATAAGAAAATGAAGTCCGTAGTCGCTTGCGAGCAAGGCTGTGCTTGTCACCGCCGCGCCCACGAGATTCAAGAAGTTCGAAGAGCTACTCTCACAGCAACGCAACGAAGAAATAAGAATCGCCGTATCCGTAAGATGTTAACAAACTAGCCGCGAACCAGCGACGAGACAAGCTCGCTAATGTCGAGGCATACACTTCAAGGACACCGGTTCACTCAGAACCCGAAGAAAGGAGGCCAGCTCCTGAGATAACGAAAAGAACTGTGGGAAATCTCCGTAAGATCGAAGAAAGAAGGCTACCACGCCACCGGATAGAACCACCAATGATGCATGACCTTGTTGCAGTAAGTAACCACGGGGGATGTCCCGATGTGCATCATCCCCGAGGAGCCAAGGTATGCAGGAGAACGTGAAGGATTGAACCGTATATTCCACAATATGTCACTGTGCCTCGCCATCGCAGCATCATTCCGGAATACGAGCCGGAGAGAATGCGTAATGTTGAAAAGAAAACCTTTGAATACTTCGAGAGAATTAAAGGCAGAAGAATCAATATACTCGTAGGCCTCGAGCTACATACGTACGTATTCTCGCAGTATGAACAACAAAGAAATCGTGGATTGCATCCGGATTTGAAAAGAATGGGCCGAGCGGGCCGCCTAAGGGAAAACACATACTCGTAACCCCGAAGATGGATGCCGTGAAGGGAAGAATCACAATACAATGTGGATGCTCGTTACAACTTTGCGGAGGACAGAAGGGAAACCCACCGGAATACTCCATCATGAGTAAGTGGATCCGATGTCATTAGTCATCAAGAGAATGGTAAAGAGATTGATAACATGGAGGATACCGCAACAGATTGCATACCCAATAGCTGCATTATCAACATCTACAAACAGTGGTGACCGCATACCCCCACACATAGATCACCACGACTTTGTCGACCTTTCGCACGCTCTCTTTCCCGAGCGAGTGTAACATCATGTTCGGATCCGACCTCCGGATAGCAGGCCTGGTGAGTTCCGAGGGCCGCAAAGATACCACTACCGGTAGGTTCCGTCATGATACCGAAGGGCAACGGAGCAAGATATCGCTAAGCATTGCATACCAGAAGTACCAGAGTGAAGCGGATCTCGCTACGTTCGTAAGGATGGACGACAGGAAGACACCTTACCATTTCCGACTGGCATCCGGAGCTAGAGAGCCTCCGGCCTTACGAGCCGTGAGTTACATGGAAAATATCACACCTCCAATGTACATCCATACGGCATCCTTGCCAAGGATGGCTTGGAAGGTGATGTTATCGACCATGTACCCCACTATTCGTACATGGATTTTCGACGGATGCTTCTTTGGATGGATCGACAAAGATCATACACAGATCCGTTTTGAAGTTTACATGGATTGTATGAAATATATTCCAGATCAAGATATATGATGTATCTTCTACATGATTGGAATGAAAGTGACCATGTCACATTTTCGGCCTTCACCTCTTTTGTGCAAATTGATTTGGGAAACGCCGTTAAAGTTAAATGAACTTCGAACAAAGAACGAGAAAGAATAAAAAAGAGAATAAAGGAAAACTTTCCTTAAAAAAAAAAAATCTAAAAAAAAATGACAAACACCAAATTCACATGAACATTAAATAAACGATAAAATAAAATTTGAATCATTAAAAGATAAATAAAATCAACATAAATGTTAAATCAAATTCTCAATCAAATTTCAAATGTGATCTTCCAAATTTCAAATCAAATCTTAAATCAAATTTCAACCGAGTTCAAACTCATCCTTCCAAATTCAAGTTCAATCTTTCCAGCATTCCAAATCTCTATCAAATCTCAAATTCGATCTTCCGTATCTTAAATCAAATCTCGCCGAAAATTCAAATTCAATCTCCCAAATCTCGAAATCCAATCCGTTCCGTTCTCTCCCTCGTCCGGGATGGAAGCGGCCGATTCCATTGACACGGATCGAATCCGATGGCGAGGAATCACATTCAATCCAAACCAAAGCAACTTTCAATCAACTCTTCCGAATGGGATATGTAACATCAACATATTCCCTCCTAATTCATTTCCTTCCATGAAAGTCTTTTACAACTTTCATGAAATTCTCGAAACACCAAAATTCCACACTCTTCAAATCAACACTACAAATCTTTGCAAAATCAATTACCAAAAAATTCAAATTCAAACTTTTGGGTCGAGGATTTTACATCCAAGACCGCATCGCTTTAGGATTCTTTCCCTATTGCACCGAAATACATCAAATTCAAACTTTTGGGTCGAGGATTTTACATCCAAGACCGCACCGCTTTAGGATTCTTTCCCTATTGCACTGAAATACATCAAATTCAAACTTTTGGGTCGAGGATTTTACATCCAAGACCGCACCGCTTTAGGATTCTTTCCCTATCGCACCGAAATACATCAAATTCAAACTTTTGGGTCGAGGATTTTACATCCAAGACTCGCACTCGCTTTAGGATTCTTTCCTATCGCACCGAAATACATCAAATTCAAACTTTTTGGGTCGAGGATTTTACATCCAAGACCGCACCGCTTTAGGATTCTTTCCCTATTGCACCGAAATACATCAAATTCAAACTTTTGGGTCGAGGATTTTACATCCAAGACCGCACTCGCTTTAGGATTCTTTCCCTATTGCACCGAAATACATCAAATTCAAACTTTTGGGTCGAGGATTTTACATCCAAGACCGCACCGCTTTAGGATTCTTTCCCTATCGCACCGAAATACATCAAATTCAAACTTTGGGTCGAGGATTTTACATCCAAGACTCGCACTCGCTTTAGGATTCTTTCCTATCGCACCGAAATACATCAAATTCAAACTTTTGGGTCGAGGATTTTACATCCAAGACCGCACCGCTTTAGGATTCTTTCCCTATTGCACCGAAATACATCAAATTCAAACTTTCGGGTCGAGGATTTTACATCCAAGACCGCACCGCTTTAGGATTCTTTCCTATCGCACCGAAATACATCAAATTCAAACTTTGGGTCGAGGATTTTACATCCAAGACCGCATCGCTTTAGGATTCTTTCCCTATTGCACCGAAATACATCAAATCAAATTCCTGTGGTTAAGGATTTTACATCCGAGACCGCATCGCTTTAGATCATTTCCCTATCGCAATGAAATACATCAAAATCAAACTCTCGAGGTTAAGGATTTTACATCCAATACCGCATTACTCTGAGATCTTTCCTCATTGTAATGATCCAATCCAATCGATTCGATCTTCTTTTGGGGTTGAAGATGTTACATCTAAAACTTCAAAATTCCAATTTTCATTTCAAATCAAATCCCTTCAAATTAATTCGACAAACTTCAATCTAAATCGAAACTCCAAATTGAAATCTAAACTCACACATCATGACTCGAACATGAAACAAAATAAAATCTAAATCGAAATTCTCCCGCATCATGTGATTTCGGATTCACCTCCTTTTCCTTTCCCTCAGCCGAGAGTTCAAGAATCTCCAGCTCCAGTAGATATACTCGATACTCCCTACACAGAAGCTCTTCTACTTCGTCCTAAGTTTGTTACTCGGACATCCGTGTTGGTTTTGTTGATCGCTTCGGTCAACACCAATACGCGCTGCGCTCCGTCACCACCACACCTATCGGGGTCCATTTGTCGACCTCATTTTGATGAGGTCTTCTTCTTCTCTTAAGATTTCAGATCTATCCAGCTTTTCCTTTCGACTATCTTAGAGGATTAGAATCGGGACCCACCACCTAGAATTTCAAACCACTTCTAACTCCCCGCAAACTCCACAAACTCGACTCGTAGACCCCTAATCGACCTGTCGATGGGTCTGATAATCACGTGTAGGACTAGTCTGTACGGCTATGTTCCTATCGACTATCGTAGCGGATTAGAATCGAGACCCGCCTTTAGAAATTCAAACCACTTCTAAACTCCCCGCAAACCCCACAAACTTGATCGTAGACCCCTAATCACCTAGAGGGTTGAAATCAAATGTGGAAGTTTAAAGGATGAGTTCCTATAGGACTTTTTGGCCTTAGATCGCCTCACAGGTGGCTCGGTCTCAGTGAGGGCCGACTTACACACACACTACACTTATACACTACACCTACACACTACACTTTCACACACCTCCTAAAAAAAACACACCCATACCCGACTTGACCTCCCGACTCATGTAGGTGATTCACATGGATGGTCCTTAACCCCTAAGCCCTCGGCTAAGAGGTTAGGAACAACATAGTGAATGCCTCAAATGAGTCCCTTCATGACTCATATGGGCTTGATGTGGCTTCATGGCTCAACCAAAATGATTTTATTCCACTTACATTCACCTAATCTTCCATTTTCCAAATTTTTAATTTTTGACCCCCGGGACCCTACACCCGCCAACCTACCCAAAGCCCCGAATAACCCAAATTTCTTAAAAATTTCCAAATCACCCAAAATTCTCCAAAATCATTCCCAAACATTTCCACATCACTCAAACTGATCATCCATAACCAAAAATACCAAAAATTCCAAAAATACCTCCAAATACCCTCCCAATACCCTCCAAATACCCCTCTTAGCCAAAAAATCCAAAAATTCAGAAAATTCCCAGAAAATTCCAGAAAATCCCAAATATTCCCAATTTCATTTTGTTCAACTACACCATGGGCCAATTTTGTCAATTTACCCCACTTTTATCAAAACCCCCAATTTGACCCATTTTAACCCAAAGTAAACCCAATGTCAAACCTAACCTACCA